>PVKA01012151.1:0-58583 GCA_004027165.1 Ctenomys sociabilis | reverse complement strand
TCTCTCTCTCTCTCTCACACACACACACACACACACAGGCACAGTTGCACAACAAAACCAGAAATGAAAAATTCTTAAAAATAACCAATTTTCCTAAAGAATCTTATACTAAAATTTTAAACCAAATTGTGGTACAAGCCAAGTGTTTTAAGCCAAATGTTGGTACATGGTATCATAAATTGTTACAATTAAAAATTGATTTTTATCTCAGGTGAAAACCAACTTATTCAGTGACAAGTATCTCTCAAAGATTATCCACAGCAAATTAGTCATACTTTCATCCAGGAATCAAAGTAGACTGTTTATGTATTTATTGACCTCAAATTAATAATAACTTAATATTTCAGGATCCAAATAATATGATGGTTGATAAGAACTTTATTCATTCAACCTAAACATTGGGAGGTTACATTATGGATATGAACCTAGAAATTTAGATGAAGCTCACAGCCTAAAGATCCAAAAAAGTCCAAGAGTATATCATAAACGAGATTTAAAACGCACAATTGATATTGTGAAATTGGAAGAAATTGTTCAAAAGGAAAAAGGAACCAGGCTATGGAAAGGGGGAAAGGATGAAAGTAAAATATGCAAGTCCGGTATGCCATTAATGCCTCTTAGTTCATTGAAAAGGAAGGCTTGTACTAATATTGATTGGAGAAATTTTTAAGCCCATATCTTACAGTCTAAACAACTACTTTAAAGATATCAGTATGCATTGTATTAGCTAGGCTATAAAATTTCGTTTTACTTTTCAGATAAATTATATACATATACTGAAACTGCAAAGATTACGTAAGCAAGTCAAGCAATGGATAATTTTTTTCACAGTATTGTGCATGGCAGTGTTAAATACAGAGTATAAATTGCAGGAGGGTGACCAGTTTGATTATGTATTGCCTCTGATGTTTATTGAACTTAAGTATTGCTGAATAGGTGGTCATTCTGATTCTCAGACTTAATCTCATGGAAGATGTGCTACCTAAAAATGTTTTCGCAAAGATAAATTGTCAATTGTGTAACAAAACTGTTTCTCAACCAATATAATCCTGCCTCAGAATATTGATTGCTAAAGACAATTGATAATTAAAATAAACACACAGAGAAAGGAAGTAAATTAGTCTTTATTATTCAAAGCCAGGTGTCCTTCTAAACAGAAGCCTTTGATTACCAGGTGAAAGAAGGCCAAATGATATTACATGAATATTAACTACATTTTAGGGAATTTTTAATTATGAAGACTCCTTATAATTTGTTTTATTTATTTATTTATTTATTTATCTATTTATTTATTGTGTTTTAGGGAAGGGTCTACAGTTGTTCAGGGTCTCACTAATAGATCAGAGTTGTAGTGATCTGCCTGTCTACAGCCTCCCAAGAGTTGGAATTACAGGTGCGCACCACCACGCCCAGACTCAATTACCATCTCAGTGCTTTCCAAGGGCAGGGACATCACCCCCAGGCTTAGGGATCTAATCCCCTACCCTTGTACATGCTTGCAGGTGCTTAATCTGCTGAGCTATTTGGCTGGCCTGATAATCTGCTTTAATGAAAAACTACGCTTGAAATGTTCAGATTTATATACCTTTCTGCTGGATGGTTAAGACCTAGATACAGCAAGACTTATATACCAACACATGAACTTTATATTTCCTATGTGGTCATTGAAGTCTTCTCAGGGTTTATCTTGTAGTTCTGTACATTACTCTGTAGTTCCTTTGTCTGTGTCATCCATGTGGATGAGTCACGGCCAATGCTTGAAAAGTTTGCTCTCTGTGAGAGCTTGAGACAAAGTTTTCTCTTCATGTGACTCTCCCTAGGCACACTATAGAACTTCACTCTCTTTCCTCTGTGGCTCCATAATCTCCTTGTTCAGAAAATTTGGAGCCCACCTGAGTTTCATGATGTTGCAGTACAGGTTCTCCTATGTCCTGAGTCTTCGCTGACCTCGAAAGGCTAGGGCCAAAATGTTGGCTGGCCTTGTGGCTCTTCTATTTCTCCAACTCTGACTTGTGAACTTAGGTTGTTAACCATCCAGAAGAAAAGCTGATTAGTATCCTGCAGCATATGCCATTCACTTTGCCTTACCTGACTCAATTGATTTTAGTTGCTGTACATGTTTCCTTTTGTATTTCTGCTTTTAGCTTGTTATACTAGGGAGACTATATGATATTTACACATGTGTGTCTAGTTTATTTCACTTATGAGTATATGTTCAAGTGGCGTCCACTTCAGTATAAATGCTTCAAAGTTATCATTCTTAATAGCTGAGAAATACTCCATTATATGGAAATACCACATCTTTTTCAACCATTCCTCATGTGATGGACATCTTGGTTGTTTCCAAGATTTTGCTATCACACATTGCGCTGCTATAAACATAGGTACACATATATCACTATGATACAATGTTTCCAGATCCTTTGGGAAAATTCCCAGTAGGGGGATAGCCGGCTTGAATGGGATTTCTAGTCCTACTGTTTTGAGGAATCTCCACACTGATCTCCACAATAGTTGTACCAGTCTACATTCCCACCAGCAGTGGAGAAGTGTTCCCTTTTCCCCACAACTTCTCCAACATTTGTTGTTGGTTGATTTCCTTATGATAACCAATCTTTCTGGAGTGAGATGGTATCTCAGTGTTGTTTTTATTTGCATTACATGAATGGCTAGCGATGTGGAGCATTTTTTCATATATTTATTTGCTTCTTTAATTTCATCCTCTGAGAACTGTGTATTCATTTCAGATGCCCATTTCTGAATTGGGTCTTTAAATTTGAGGGCCCTGTTATATCTTAGTTCTGTATGTCTTCTAGACAGTAGTCCTCTGTCTGATTGCTTATTAGTTAGGATTTTTTCAAAATTTCTGGGTTGTCTTTTCACTCTGTTGACAATTACTTTTGACATGCAGAAGCTCCTTAAGAAGGGTTGATCCCAATTGTTGATTCTTTCAAGTGCTTCCCATGCGAATATATGTTTGTTCATGAACTCTTTACCTACCTCTATGTCCTACATCAAGGGGCCATAATATTAAGCTGAGCTGTAAATGGCTATGGTTGACAACTTCTTTGAATAACTCACTATTGGTGTGGAATGCTAGACTGTGATGGATTGTGGTGTCGAGGTCAAGCACCTAAGTTAGTTGAATGACAATGGAGTGCCCACCTTTGACAGGTGTAGACAAAGGAAGGGGTATAGAAAGAAAAAATCATGATGTGTGTGTATAGACAGTATAGTTGGAATAGATAATGCTGTGCTTCTACATAATCCTATGAGAGGCAAGATCTGCACTAATGGTGGTTGGACAGGAATATTATGTCGGCTTCTAGTACTATGGTCATCCATTAGGAAAATAATTATTGAATTTTTGATATAATTCAGGTATAAAAATATGATAATAAACAGCTACACTCTTAATTTACTGATTAGAGACATCTGCTAAAATAATGTCTGTAAATATATCATGTATGCACCTTGTACGATACCAAAACATTATGAAAACAGTTTGCAATGTATTAATTTAACGAATCTGTCTTGTTAAGGTGTCTTGAAACTGTCTGATTGATATTTGTACTTCAATAAAATAAAAAATAAATAAAAAAAAAGAAATGTTCAGAGTTAGGAGGCAGAAGCATAATCATTCTTCCTTGGAAAATGGCTCCAAAAATGTTGACAAATGTTTGCACATACCCTGCCATCTTCAAGGGTGAGTGCACTATTCTTCTCCTCTACATAGAAGTACAGAAAATGATATGTATGAAAGATATTTTTCCATCACTTCTTTATGCATTTTGCTTTTTTAGGACATGTTATGAGACTCTTGCATTAATCTTTAAAAATTTCCTGAACTGTTTATTTTGATTTGACAGATAATGAGTTTTCATCAAAATGTTGCTTATAGATATTTTCCAGAATAAATGACTAGCATGGAACACTACCAATTACCTCTAATTTACTTGATCTTCAATCTTGACAGTAGAGTTACTTCTTACACTGAAGCTCAAAACAATGGGACCCACGAAGCCACGATTATTCTCACGGTTTCAATTTGTTATTTAATAAGTACTAATTCACTGAACATTAACACATATGAGTTATATATTTTCCACTAATATTAATGCTGAAGTTATATTGATACTGTAGTTCATTTTTAAGGTTTAGAATGATTAGTTATATATTAAAGGTGAGATAGACAAGGTAAGATTATGTTAGGCTTTAATTCAAAATAAATATTTTATCCTTGGATAGGAAGCAATTGTATATTGGTAATGAGTAAATAGAAAGAAGGTTAATATTTTAGAAAGAAGTTTTCATCCTGAAAGGTAATTTACAGATTACCTAGCAATTCTTTCAAATGGCAGTAACGTGAGTAGCAAGAAAGTGAGAGGTTGCCCATCACAGAAGGAAAATGCAGGGTTTAGTGAACACAGAAGAACAAAGGAAGAGACACTTTGAGAATGGCAAAATAAAGACCTTTCAACCACCAACATTCACTGTCCTATCAAAAGAAAATTAGAAAATTCTCAAATTCAAGTTTTTTGGAGCTTTGGAAATGAAAAGATCCAATAAAATGAGTATTAAAGAAATAGGTCAGTCCAGTAAAAACACCAAGCTTGCTAGTATTTTAATTTATTGTAAACTCATCCTTATGTCACTATATATCCTACAGATTTTAAAGGTATATTAACATATGATCTTAATTATTAACTACTAACTTTCAACTTTTTATTTGTGTAATTGATTTTTTCTTTTTCGTTATTTTTATTTTTCTTTATTTATTTATTTACTTTTTGTTATTGTTGGCCAGCTCAGCCCATCCTGAGGGCTGGTGGCACAGGGTGTGGTACCAGGGATCGAACTGTGGTCCCTGTGCCTGCCTAAGCTTGCCTCAGCAGGTGTTTCAGACCAGTGCGCTGTCTTGCTGGCCCAAATATAACTGATTTTGATAATTGCAGTAACTGAGAAACTAGACAAAACAGGATTTAGGATTCTGTAAAAAGTTAGATCTCTAAAAAACTTGACATTATTTAGTTTGCCTGCTTGCTTACTGAAAAGCTAGATTCCTAGGACTTGTTTCTATTTGTCTTTACTCAGAAATTGCTCTATATGAGTTCTATTTCAAGAATGTTTGCAGACCATTACCAGGAGCAACTGTTCCATAATGCAGCTTCCTGAGCTCCCTTACCAGTTTGCCCTAACCCAAAGCCTGAACAGGAAAAAAGTAGTGAATGGGCTATCTACACAATACTTTTAAAAGCTCTAGTAGGGTGAGGGAGAAAGTCTAGGGGTCTAAGTACCTGCCTGGCAAGCACAAGGACTGGGGTTCGATTCGCAGGACTGCATGTCATCCTGACCCAGAGCCAAGCCAGCCACTGACAGCAGGCATGGTAGCACACACCTCTAATCCCAGCACTGAGAAGGCTGAAACGTGAGGATCAGTACACGTTCAAGCTGTGTGGTGACACCCTGCACCAAATAAATAAAATATTCTCTTAAAAAAGCTCTGGTATATCTTTGTAAATCTGAAATTCCAAATGTAGGTATCTGTGTGCATTTCCAGAAATGACCAAAGGAAATCCTAATCTCTCAGTTATATTAAAATTGATTTCTTTTGGAAAAAAAATTTAAAACTAAGGCAGTGTTGTAAACTTTCTCCTGTAAGGTAGAAAGTATATATCAAAGACAGAGACCCTAATAAATACTAGGAGACATCCTAAAAAAGCAAATTCTTCTCTATTGCACATGAAAGTTTCCAGAATAGACCACATGGTTTAAAAAATGATTTTAAATATTTAAGATCAAATTATATCGAGTATGTTTTTATTATGTCATATGTAATTAAAACAAATAAATTCACACAGTTCACAAATATACATGATATTTAAAATAAAAAGTTAAGCCATAATAATAAACAGATAACATGCCAAAATCTATGGGCATTAACAATCACTTAAAAATGAATAAAATATACATCTCCATCCACAAAGAAAATTTAAAGTAAACAACCCTATTGATACATTAAAAGATATAAAAAACAGGCAACAAATTAATGCCTACAGTTAATAAAAGGAAAGGAATAATTTGAGCATAACAGATAAAATAGACAAGAAAAGTATACACAAAGGCTTTTTTTAAAAAAGATAAAATTGTCAGCACTTTACCTACACTAAGAAGAAAAAAATCCAAGTTAAATTAGATATTAAAACATAGATAACTGATACAACACACAGAAAAAAATTAAGAAAACTATTATGAATAGTCTATGGCAACCAATAGACAATATAGAGTCAATGGAGAAATCCCCTTGACATAGAGAACGGACCATGAGGAAATTATCAAAGAGAATCTGAACAGACCAATGATGAGAAAGATATTTAATAAGAAATCAATTGCCTTTCACAAAAAATTCCTGGAACATTATGGCTTTAATTTGGAATTTTCTTATTTTAAAATCCAATACTAATTCTTGTCAAAGTCTTCTGAAACTTGAAGAAAAACAATGGCTCTTAGTCTCATTTTCTGAAATTAGTACTACCCTGATTCCAATGAATGGCAAAAACAATAAATGTAAGTTATAGGGCAGTATACTATGAAAAAGGATGTGACAGTCTTTAACAAGTATTAACAAACTGAATCTAACAATATATTTAATAAGATACTTACCCAGATAATGTGATATTCAACTATTTAACAAAACGGTGACTAAAATTTTGTAAATGAGATAAACCAAATTAACAAAGAAACCCAAAATGATTGTCATAATTAATATGTAAATTGCATTTGAAAAAAAGCAATAAGACTGGGCATGGTGGCATGCACCTAAGATCCCAGAACCTGGGAGGCTAAAAACAGGAGAATCACTAGGAGTCTGATCTATGGAGTGAGACCCTGTAGATTCTATAGACAATGTCCTAAGTACAGAAAAAAAAAAAAAGCAACAAACATATAAAATAAAATCTATCAGCAAGTCATGTACACAGGAAAGTAGCTCTACAAAATAAGGCTCTTACAGAGCAAACCCACGACTAGCATTATATTTAAATTAAAGGACAATGGAAGCTTTTTATTCTATGATCTGGAACAATACATGGATGTCCACTCTCATCACCTCTGGTCAGTACAGCATTTGAATTGCTAGTGAATGACAGACAACAGGAAGAAATAAAAAATTTAAAAAATAAGAAAAACCCATGTTAAAGTATAAGATTTAATAAACTCAGGAAATTATGAGACACATGATAAACATAAAAATCAACATTACTATACTCTACCAACAAACTGTCTGAAAATGAAATGAAGAGAATAATTTTATTTATGGTTTCAAGAAAAACATAAATATTTAAGAAAAAGTTAATCTATGAGATTAAAGACCTCTAACATGAAGCTTTGATAAAAAAAAAACACAACATAAGCATATAGAACAATATCATATTTGAGTATTGGAAAAATTAATAATGTTATAACATCTGTATAAACTAAGGTACATAAAATTCAATCCAATCCAATGAAAATACCAATAATATCCTTCTTAAAAATATAGAAAGGCAAAGAAAGAAAAACAAAACTAAAAGGCTTTACACAACAATGAAGTCAGCAAAATGATAAAATAAACTAGAGACTTAAAAAAATTAAAACCCTATAAATCTTATGAGTCATACTACACAAAATATTAGTTACTCGTCAACTTAATTGTAAAATATGCAAATATCTTAATTTAAGAACATACTTTTAGATAATTTTGATATATTGTCCACACTGTATTATGACACCTTTTTTTAAAGGTATACCTTAGCATAATTTTCTTACATGGTTTATGTGTTCTTTAGCATATTAGTCTGGCTTTCAGGCTTTATATATGACAATTAGCTTAATTTTTATTTATTTTTTAAATGTATTTGTTTGTTATGGGGTCTTACTGTGCTCCTTAGACTCATGGTGACACTCCTGCTTTCAGTCTGCCCAGCACTGGGATTACAGGCCTACGCACCATGCCCAGAGTCTGGCCAACTCAGCCCACCCTGGGAGTGGGGCTGGTGCAGTATGTGTTGCCCAGGATCGAACCCCTTTTCCTGCACTTGACTAAGCTTGCCTAAGCGGGCACTGCAGTCCACTGAGGTATCTTGCCAGCCCCATTGTAATTAACTTCATAAGGAAGGTCTTATAAAATGAATAAATGAACCTGATCCTGGAAAAAAAAAAAAAAAAAAAAGGAAGTAGTGGGAAAGGTGAAAGAACTCACTTGTAATATGATATGTACACTTACCAATCCCCAATAGTGAATATAGTTGTCATGCATTTTTTTCCTAAAAATGATTTTTTTTTCTTTTTTTAAAAATGTATTTAGAACAGGGTCTAAGGGTTCCACTACACGGATTGGATTCTTACTGATCCATCCTGTTTTTCAGCCTCTCACGCTCTGGGATTACAGGCATATGCCACCACGACTACTCTCATTTGCCCTCTCAGCGTACCCTGGGGGCAGGGCCAGCAAGGCAGGCTGGGGACCGAAGCCCTGGAACCTGTGTCTGCCTAAGCAGTCGCTTTGAATCCCCTGAGCTATCTGGCCAGCCCAAAATGAATTTTAGAAACAAAACATATGGTGCACAAACACATAGATATTAAAAGATCAATATTGTCAATCATTAAGGAAATTCCATTTAAAATCACAATGGGATAGAACCTCACATTTGTCAGAATGGCTATTACAAAAAACTGAAAGATAAATGTTAGAATATGGAATAAATAAACTCTTCTGTGTTATTGGCAGAAATATAAATTGTCCTAATTATCAAAAAATGTATGATAGGAACTCAGAATAACTAAAAGTAGAAATTATAATATAATCCAGTAATTTCATTACTGAATGTTTTTCCAAAGCAAATCAAATCAACATGTCAGGGACATATCATCTCTGTCTCTGTCTCTGTCTGTCTGTCTCTCTCTCTCTCTCTCTCTGTCTCTGTCTCTTTCTGTCTGTCTGTCTGTCTCTCTCTCTCTCTCTCTCTCTCTCTCTCTCTCTCTCTCTTTATCTCTCTCTCTCTGTCTCTCTCTCTCTCTGTCAGAACCAGGAATTGAACTCAGGCCCTTGCACTGGCCAGGCAAGTGCTTATTCTACTGAGCTATTTCCCTGGCCCCTTCATCACTCTCTTGTTCAGTGCAGCATTGATCTAAAAGAAAATTATCAAAAAAATTCAGTTTCTATCAATAAATTCCTAAAGAAAATGTGGTATGTCTACAAAACAAAATGCTATTTATCCACTGAGATGAGAGAAGTCTTGCCAATTGCTACAGCTTTGATAAAAGCAGAGGATAGTATGTTAAATGTAATAGGTTAGTTAGAAATATAAACACCACAAATGTCAGTCATATAGGAAATCTAAAAATGCTGATTTCACAGGAGTATCGAATAAAATGGTATTTGGCACAGCTGGAATGTTTGAGGAAAATTTGAAGAGTTGCTTGTCAATAGGCAAAATGTTGCAGTTAGGAAGGAATAATAACTGTGTAAGTTTCTACCATGAACACTATTGATCCAAACGTGTGAGGGTCAAGTGCTCTCCTCATAATTAGGTAATGCACTCATTCACTCCAAAGTGGATATGTACATGTTAAATAAATAACACTTTGTCAATTTACAAACTAATCAATGTAGATTTACAATACTTAATGACTGCTATAACCAGGCTAGCCATTTGGGAATTTGTGTCAGCCATTCAAAGGAAGAGGTCAGATAGTTTTCTCATCCACCCTTTTTTTTATAAATATGCTTTTGGAAAATAAAGATAACTAGATAAAATTAAATGTAGGAAATGACTAGTGGAGAAGAAAAAGCTTGTCTACTTTGGGAACCCTCAGGATTACACCAGGAAACATTAATGTTAAACTTTTGGTGTTTGTTCCACATAATCCTGAATAGTTGCTCTTAGAAAGCATGTATATTTTATCAGAATATGTGTTGAACATATGCAGTTCAAAATAGACTAAAGCAACTGTGAATGCAATGTGTGTATTCTCAAATAAAGGAATTCATTATATGCTTCATTATATCCACTTAAATTAACCACGATGATATAATCACAGGCACTGCCATATAATTTGTTCTTTTCAAAGAGGAAGCACTTATTAGCACATCACTCCTCATAAAAAAAGCCTCTGCAGAGCTGCTTAATCACCCTTTATATGTTATTGACATTTCTATTAAGAGGATGAGTAAGAGTATTGTTATGTGCATTCTGCATCATAAATCGTTCCTGATCAGTACCAAAATGATGCTCTTTATTAATTATTATCTTGTGGAACACATAAGTTGTGTTAGACTGATTTAACAATTTATGCTTGAATTTAAAGTGTGAGAAGAGCTGATTAATTAAAATAATTATATTTAAATAGACCTGATATAATGGAAAAAATATATTTTGTATTTCCCATGAGAGATTTATTTTACCACTCATGAACTGTTTAAATGTCAGTCTATAGGAAATTATTGTGAAGAATATCAAATATATACCACAAAGGATTTATCAAGATAACAAAACATTTTTTTTCTGAAGTTTTTTTAGTAGGGAAATTTTTCAAAGAAAATATACTATGAACTTACAGTAACTTACAAGTAGTAAAGAAAGTTCAATTTTTTTTTCTCGATTTCTCTGTAGAAACACTACCTCAGTATATACACAAATGCCATATTTTTTATCTTTTACTTCTATTGAAATACATCTTCAAACTTATATGTTTTTCCTTCTGATATATTAAAAATTAGAATAAATTTATTTGATTAACAAAAACGTGACTTTTTCTTTAAAATAATCATTACATTTGAAGAAATTATTGAATGACATAATATGAGCCCATGTAGCCTGTCTTTGAAGTAAGATCCATTTTCAGTATTCTAAGCCCTTTTGATTTAAAATTTACTAATTTTATAATATTAACAGGTCACAATAAAACTAGATTTGATTCTAACAAAATGCTCTTGAACTTTAGAGCTAACCCAAAACAATGTATCCTGAACAATCTGACTAATACCCTTGAGACAGCATCTCGATAGCCTTTCACTTTTGCTAAGTATTTTCTCGGTCCATTAGGTTGAATCCAATTTTCTTGGTCCTGTTACTGAGATTTCTGCTCCCTCCACCTTCAAGGTTGTCTGGTTTTTATTTGATCCTACTTAAGGTTTAGTATAGCTATCCTTGAACAAAAATGGGCAAACCTTTATGTCAATTCAGGAATTGATAGGAAGAGTAAGTCACAGTAACACTTCAAGTGTGTAAATGTTTAAATGGGTAAAATTTGGAAACTGTATTCAAAAATCAATAAACTGTCTTATATAAAGTGTGCTTACCTTAAGGACTCTGTTACATCATTGGAACTTAATTTGAGGTTTAATTTTTAATAACATCTTTTCTAAATTTTTTTGATTTTATCAAGTGTAAAATTTTTATTAATCTTCTAAAAGTTATTTATTTGAATATATATTTTGACTCTATATAGATACATTCAAATAATCTTGGGGTTTTATGTGAAATAATACTTGTATCTGTATTTTGAATGTACTGTCTAAATTTATTGCAATACAAGGTCTGTACTGTAATAAATTCAGACAGTTTTATTTTTCACAAATATAATATCAAACTTTTATTTTATTTTATTTTTTTGCAGAACCGGGGATTGAACTCAGGCCCTTGCGCCTGCCAGGGAAGCACTTATTCCACTGAGCCATCTCCCCAGCCCCCAAACTTTTAAACTTTAGGAAACCCAATGCTAGGAATACATGTTCACGCAGTCTGTACTCATACTCCTTTCCATCTCCCTCCTTTGTTCTTCTTTTTCTTTATCTGTTGTAATACTGAAGATACTTAGCATAAGACCAACCCTTTTAAAATATTATTTAAGTATTATTACATTAGACTTAACTATAGGCAAAAATAGTCTATAGCAGATTTCTAGAACTTATTTTTTCCATTACTGGAATTTTGTGCTCATTTTCATGTTACTCTCCATTTTCCTTTCCCTCATCAAGGCCCATTCTACTCTTTTTTGTGCAATCATTATTTTGGAAAACTCACAAAAAGTACAGTCCTACAATCATTTTTCCCTCTGTGACTGGTTTATTTCACTTACAATGGCTTGACTTAATTTTTAAAATTTTACCCAGCAGTATGTATTATAAGAATTACTGTGAAATTCATATTACTTTGTAAAATGAAATTCTGTATCATGTGTAATTTTTTGTTTTAATTCTAATTTGTACTCTCGTTAAAAAATTTTTAAAAATTAATATGGTAAAAATGACAGGCATTAAGTGAAAACAGTACTTGGGAATTTCAAATGTATGGTTTCATTGTGTTGTGTATTTTTCATTCATGGTATTCTTATGGATTTATCAGGGCATCATTTTATTTTAAACACAGAAGCATCTATAGAATGCAGACACTAGAAATACTCCCTGACGTTATGCACAATGCTCCCCCCTACTAAACAAAAATTATCCCTCAGTTCAACTGAATTTGATAGTACTGAAACAGAACTGCTGTCCAATGGAATGAATTGTTAAAGAAATTATAGCACCAAATATATTTTCTAACAGAAACATCATTAGTTTACACTGAAGCTGAGGAAAATTCTATGGGCAGGAAGCTGAAGCAAAAAGATTACTTAGCTGCATACACATTGTCTTAATGAGAGAGGAAGCCTGCACTAGGGAGAGTAAAAGCTCAAGAGAAGGCAAAGTGTAGTGTCACGAACTACTGATCAGCTCCAGATCTGACCATCCGAGCGTGTACCTCGCTCCTTCACTCCACAGAATTCCAAAATTGGGATGGGTCAGTGACTTGGTCACACACTCCACTCTTCCCTTTAAGGAACAGCGGGCTCCATTAGCTCCCCTCTTTCTGCCTCTCTTTGTATTACCTATCTTTGCTGAGCAATTTATTAGGAGAGAATATTTTCTGAGTCGTAACTATCGTACTCTACCTACAGAGCCCCTTCTGAAACAGGACCTAATTTAAACAACAAGTTTCTGAATTACAGAACTGATGTAAAGGAGATCTTATCTTGAAAGGCTTGAAGTCTTTGAGGGTGTGTTTGCATTTTGTCCAAGATAGTATAAATAACTGAGGAAGAGAAGATGGACTGTGCGGCTGGCCCTCCCACAGAAATGCTAAATAGGGAGACGCTTTTGTGGCTGAACAATATAATACAAAATAGCCTTTCAGAAAAAAACTGATACAGGAATCAGAAAAGAACACTATCTGCTGATGACAGAGTCAATGTATCAGGAAGATACAACAGCTATAAACGGATTTATAGTTTTATATTGCTGGTTGAAATGTAAGGTGGTGTAGCAGTTGTAGAAAACAGATTGGTTGTTCTTTAAAAGGCTATCAAATTATTATCTGACCAATAAATTCCTTGCTTAGGTGTAATAGTCCAAAGAACTTAAATACTCAGATTTATATGCTAGCATTCAATTTTAGCATTTTTACATAAACTTCAGTGTAGAAACCAATCTATATGTCCACTAATGGGGGAATGGATAGACAGAATACAGTAAAATATTCATGAAAATATGTTCCAATACCCCTTAGACTATAGATAACATCAAACCTGAAAGTTTTTCCTTGTAAAGATTCATTATGTAAATTTTATATATAAATTAGACACATCAAACAATTAACAGGAATCATAACAGCATAGAACCACTGCAACATATAATAATATTGTAAGTTATAGGAGTGGAGTCACCTGAAAACATCATATTCTCACATTTACTTTTGGAAAAAGCACTTTGTCACTTCTTGTTGATAAATCCAAAATGTCAGTATCAACACTTCTGTATTCTGGGGCAGTTACTAAGTACAATATAGATTATTTGGGCATGAGCACTGTGATACCGTGGCAGTCAATCTGATAGCGGAGACAGCTACTGGGTGAGTAATGGGCAGGTAACACACGGCACGGCTCACGTCAAGTGCTGATTCATGTTCTCAGCTGAGTGGGTTGGGCTCGTGTGAGATTTCGATCACACTATTCAAAACAATACCAATGAAAGATGATTAGTTTATTTCTGAAATTGTGTACCTAACATTTTTGCTAAGGTTGGTAGCAGTTAAATGGATGAATCAAGGAAAACAAAACTGTGCCTAAAGAGAAACTATACCTTTCCCATTTAAGAATGAATAATGCCTAGCTCTCTGAGAGCATTCCCCTAAGTTTTGGCAGTCAAGAGTTTAAAATGAATGATATTTTGTGTTTTTAAAGATTATCAGTAGATTGCTCAGTAGATTAAGTGCTTGCCTGGCAAGCACAAGGGCCTGAGTTCAATCCCTAGTTCCACAAAAAAAAAAAAAAAAAAAAAATGACCAATATATATGAATGTTGTGAATAATACAATAGAGACATTTCATGATAATTTCAGGATTGAAATCTACGAGTCATTTCAGGGGAAACACAGAAGCTGTAAGTACTGCTAGTGTGTACTCTTAGAGCAAACAGAAAATTCTCTGCATTTGAAAAATAAAATATTATTCAGTAATAAAAATAATTAAATTCAGACACATGGAGATCCATTAGAACTATTAATACTAAATGTAGTAGCCAGACACAAAAAAGCCAAATATTGTAAGATCCCAATTATATACAGATTGATAAATTCATAGAGATATAAAGTAGACTGGCAGTTATTAGGGGCATAATGTAGGAAAACTGGGGATTTATTATCTCATTGAGTTTCTGTTTGAGATCATAAACTGTTCAGAAGTTGATTACTGAGGTGACACCATAACATTGTAAATAGAACAGTGATTATATAGTCAAAATGGCAACTCTTTTCACATATATGTATCTATAGTTAGAGTTATATACAATATATAACTGTAATTATTGTAATAAAATATTTACACTGGAATTTCTTTAGTTATCCTGAAAGCTGCAACTCATGTACATAAAATGCTTTGGTAGAGTCCAGGTACCATTGAAAATTCTGTGTAATTTTCTTCTTTAGTTAAATAATAAAATGGAAGGCAGGATGTTTCTCTTAGTGGCTAGAGAAAAGTATCTTATGTCTTAAATTATTTTAGACCAAGTGCATGAGAAGTGTCACTAACATCTGTTATTTATTTGTATGTTTTTTCATTCAAAGTGCATGTACTTTTGAGAAATAGAATTTATGGTTTTATGTTTAAAACATTTTGTTTGTGAAATAACTATATACTGTATAATGTACAGTTAGGATTAAGAGAAAAGTGGAAATGTAACAAAATATAATAAATTTATTACATGGTGCCCTCAAAAAAATTAGCAAATAAGCATCTCTCTTAGCCCTAGGCTTACTTCCTAGGAGATCAGCAATGCCTGAAGCAATTTTGAGTCCTTTCCAATGGTTTTGACAAATCTCAGACAGGCCTCTCTTGGGCAATGCGCTCAATCCTGATTGTGTGACCCTGAGCCAGGGAATTGAGTATTTCATCAGTACAGAAAAGGCCCATTACCACATCTACCAGAATGATAGTCTACTCTCTGGAAATGTTTATTATATATTTATAATTGGATACAAAACTAAATCATAGGAAAACATGGCTGAAGAAATATTTAAAACTATTATACCCTTTGAAATTGCCTACATTTAAAAAGACATATTTATTCCTCAGCAATTAAATTAATCAACAATGACATGTCTAAGTATTTCATTTTATTTGGTAGCTGTCTCAATCTCTTATTTGAATAAATTTCATAAAATATAGATGATTGTAAGTAACAAAAATTGTGTGCTATTGTGTGCTAATTACTAAAAAGAATTAGTAAGTAGTTATGTTGCTTACTAACAACAGTAAGAATTTGTCTTTCTCTCTTTACTGTCTTCTGTTTTATAACATTATCCTTCAGAGTCTCACAATCTTACCAAGGCACTCTGCTTTGTCACTTTTAACACTTTTAATGTTGTGCTAAGAAAGTTCATGCAGTTTCCTAAAACTGATCCTTAAGCAGAAGAAAATAACCACTCCCTTTAGAATGCGATTGGCATTTTGAAAGCAAAATAAGGAAGCCTATTATTAGTTCTTTAAGGTACACTTTTACTTCCAAATGATGCTATAGACTTGTTTTTGTTTCACTAGCAGAAGGAGACCTCAAAAGACAGGTCAAGGTGGAAGGCGAAGATGTTTGCAAATAGAATTTGTCTTCACGTCCTCTAAGTCATGTCTGGCTATAATATATTGGAGTATTATGTTCTAGTTGAAATAGTATTGCTGAGATACTTGACACAATCTAGAAAAGAAGATGCCTTTGCACATAAGGATATAATGGATGGCAAAATGCATTAGAGTACCTGTGTGAAACTAAGTTTATAAAGTGTAAATAACTCAGTCAGTAGAGAGCAAATTTTGTTCAAGGTGTTCACATATTATAAATATCACACTAAAATTAATGTAAGTGTAGCTTTCAAGGGATTACTTTGAAAGTTACAGGATCATCGTTTTTGGACAACATGATTTGTCCAGCACAAATGGAGCACAATTTGCTATTGACATATTCTAGGAGGAATGGGTAGAATACGTAGTGTTTAACTGGTGGCCTGCTTTTCTCTAGAGGACTTAGACCTAAAATACTTAAGCATTAATGAAATTCAGCCAGGGAAATTAATTGATAGTGTAACTCTGTTTTAAATCACCATCTTTTTCAAGCTTTCTAAGTTAGTGTTAGCTACCCCTAAAGTGAGGTAAGAAAATATAGAGCTTTGAAACTGATAATTTTTTTAACAAATATAGACAGTCACATGAAGTTGAGATGATTGAGGCTGCAAAGAATACAGGGCCTAAAGCTGGAATGATAAGCAGTAGTTGGACTCACCATGGTTTTTATTTATAACTCACAGTTTTCACATTTATTTTGCCAGTACAATCAACAGGAACCCTGTGGCATGAAAATTTAAATGCGGCTTTAAACAACTTGATTCTTTCCTGAAGTAGTTGACATGGCAAGAGTTTCTAGTTTGCATTTGTTATCATTAAATGCCTGATACTCAAGAAATAGTTTACAGGACAAAAATTCCATCCTGAGAGAACTTAAAACAGAAAGAATCTAATTATGCATCCCCTACCTAGCCAGAGCCAGTGGAGTTTTATTATTACTTTATGCTTATTCTGCTGGAATATCTTCAAACATTTCATTAGTTGATTCTGGAAATGTCAATGTCATGAGAAGCCCAACAAGGTTCTGTAGCCTACTGATGAAGAAAACATACAGCAGGCAGCCACGAGCACATCAGTAAGTGTGTTGTACACTAACTCCTCTGTTTAAGGTTAGTTGTCCTGTGCTAAATATTCCCATGTAGGAAGACCAAACAAAATAAACTACAATATCCATTCCACATTTTTTTTTGTTTCCCTCAAACTACTTTCTCAATCCATTCATTAAAATACACAAACTGAAGATGTAGGGAATCATCTCAAATATAGTAAATGCTTAAATGAGGCCTCTTAATCTTGCTTCTTCTATCATAAACTTTCAGTCACTTTACATATGAGTTACTTTCACTGGAACATATTTGACAGTGAGTGTCTGAACTAATAAATAGTTGTCATTTCGTTGATGTCAGTACATATTTACACTTATTTTAGATGTGTTTGGAATTAATCACACAAAATAAAATTTATTTCATGAATGGAAAAATCATGTCAAGCATGTTAAATCGTAACTCTGGCTTAAAAGATAATTTGCAAGATCTCAGAAGACTCCTGTGTCAGTCATATTTCCTTTCTTGTTCCATACGCATAATCAATACATCATCTTGTGAAATTCTCTTACTTCTTTTCTGTAGGTATTTTTGTTTGCTGTTGTTTGCCTATCTGTGCATCCTTCATGCATATGTTTAGTTTTCCTTACTTTTAATTTACAAGACTGGAGTCATATTGAATATATTAATTTATGAACTATAACCAGGGTGATATGCAAGGTTATATGGTTCACTGATTTTCATTGCTATAATAATCCACTGTACAAACCTATCAAAAGTTTTTCAGTTATATTAAGGAAAGACTATATAATTTACCATGCTCAGACCTAAGTGACAATTTGTGGATCCTGGACTAAAAAGTTTTAAGAATTTTTGAAGCAGCAGAACTTAAAAAAATACATTTATTTAGGGAACCTGTGTTTACATACAGATCATATGTTTACAAAGCCAACAGTGATTTTATCACTGATTTACATGTGCATCAGTGTTTGCTTTAGTTTTGGTTTTGCTTCTGCTTAATTGCTAGCACAACTGCTACAAACATATGTCTCAATTTCCCTTAGAATTTGCATTCAAGGTTTTCTCTACGATAAGTGCACCGGAATAGTCTGGGACACAATATATACACTTATTTAAATTTAGTAGTCATGAGAGATTGTTCACCAAGGCACCCAGGCACTACATTTTTGAACACAGTACATAAGATTGCTCTATCACATTTACCTATCAGCATCTTTTGTGTTAAAGATTTACAATAGTATTTCATTGTGATTTCCATTTGTGTATTAATAAAAGTTAGTATTCTTTATATTGTGAAAATAAATGAGATTAGAGTCCATGGCTGCTACCAATGGGAAGCCTTCATTCTCACAGTGTACTTTTTCTCTAGTCATTTTTTCTAGTCATTGAATATATACATCTTTCTTCTTTCAAATTGCTATCAATTTTAGAATTTTCAGTATAGAATTACTATCAGGGGCAATTAGTTGCCCCTGAATATTCCATATTTCTAAAGAAGACTTTTATCTACTTTTAACCAGTTTTAATATAATGTTTTTATGAATAACAAACTGCTAAATATTACAGAGCTTCCATTTCTGTATTAAGTATTAGATGTTTGAATGTAATTTCTATTTTCTGTCTCTTTATCTTGCATCTTTCATTATCTGAATATATTACCATCCAATTTTTTTTATTTGTAACAGACTAAAATATAATTCTTCTGAGATCTCAAGAATTACCTAAAAATTATTAAATACTGGTATTTAAATTTGCCTTTCCTTGGCATCTCTTCTTATCCTCTAATTTCCCTTTAAAAGCTTTGTTTGCAACAGTGAAGACTCCTGGTCCCCTTCCTTCTTACATCATGATTCCAGAAAGTCACTGTTCTGATGAACACGTTCTTCTAAGTAAAGCTTGCCCTTCACGCTTTACTTCTTTTCAGTAGTTGACCCAAGCATATCCTTTGCTTTAAATTACCAAGTCAAGTCTCCCCATTTAGGATTGAAAATGTTACTTTTTTTTTTTTAACCAGGGATTGAACTCAGGTCCTTATAGAAAATGTCACATTTTAAACCTGGCATTCAGTTTCTAGCTATTTCTCATGTCCACACTCTTTTACACAAAATGTCATAAATTCAGAGTTCACAGAAACCACTTACAAAACATGCTGTTTGTGGTTAGCGGTTCTAGATGTGTTTGAAGTGTGACTGCTAATGTATCCAACTGTCAGAAAACAATTTTGAAGCCCTTACCCTCGCACCAGGTCACAGTATTTTCATGATCTTGCCAGGGAAACCGCTACCTCTTGGCCAGAAAGTTACCGATCCATTGTGTGCACTGCGTTCTTGTAGCTGCATCTTTGGAACAAATTTAAATACTCTAATAAATCAAAAATAAAATAATGCCAAATCAATTTGAAATGTTAAATTTTGTGTGAGCTTCCTAGTCTTGGTACTCTGCTCTGAGGTTGCCTCTTTTCATCTAATTATGTAGTATCAGCATTTAACACTGTTAGACATTTTCTTATTGCCTGTGCTCTATTTTGATCAGGAAGATATCTATGAATTGAAGGATTGGAATATCCAGCAGACACTAATGAAAAGCAGTAGTAATCTTTAAAATTCTTAAGTGAGATAATAAGCACAAGGAAGTTACAGAAAAAATTTATTACTATTATTATTTTTGTTTACTTTCTATTTAGTAGTTAAAACTTAATAACTTTAATACTTTTATTTCATATTAACATCATATCAGGGAATGTCTGCAGTATTTTGTGTGGTTTAATTCATGTAACTTACAAAAAGATTATAATGGGTTTTTGTCTTCTTTTTTTTTGGGCGGAACCAGGGATTGAACTAAGACCCTTGTGCTTGCCAGGGAAGCACTTATTCTACTGAGCCATCTCCCTGGCCCCTATACTGTTTTTTTTTGTTGTTGTTGTTCTTTGTTTGTTTGTTTGTTTTTGTCTTTTTGAGGCAGGGTTTCACTATGCAGCTCAGGCTGGCCTTAAGCTCACTTTGTAAGCTCAGGGTGGTCTCGAACTCACAACAATCCTCCTGCCTCAGCCCCCCGAGTGCTGGGATTACAGGCCTGCACCACCATGCCCAGCTCCTATACTGTTTTCTTAATAGAAATAGAAACTGAAGTTTTGGAAATCTAACTTATTCAGGATTATTGTAAAGTATTGTCACTTGACTCTGAATAAGAAGCTTCAAATTTTATGAATTCAAATATTCTTCCCAGTGGCTCTGCTTCTCTTATTTAAAAAAAAAAAAAAACAAAAAACTTAATGACAGAAAACTGAAGCTTCATCTAAGTCAAGAAAACTGAAAAAAAGCAATGTGCAGACAGATGTGAAACCAGATTCCCCTGTATGTGAATCCCTGAAAAACTTCCACAGTTCTGATTGAAATAACTTTGACCATAATAACCACAGGTCATGAATTTCTACATAATATTCAACTCCCCTATCTGTAATATTTATGTCCCATATGCCTTTCACTTTTGCATGTCAAGTCACTCACATTCTTTTTTAGGTTTAGCATTACTAAACCTCTCTTTGGGAATACTGAATCATAGATAAATAATATGAATAACAGGAATATTTCTAATGATTATAAGCTTTTTTTTAGGAGAAGTAAAGAATTAGGACCTATGCTAGTAAGCTAACACTTGCCCTTCCATAAACTCTCTTATATTTCTTTTTTATACAGATTCCTCTAAAAGATAAAGATAAAACATGTTCATGAAAATAATAGATTATCTTGCATTATAAAAATAATAGAGAAATTTTGAGCAAAAAGCCTGTATTTCAAATTCCCCCAAAAATATAAAAAGAAGAAAATAAGCAGGAGCACAAAAATTTATAAATCACATTACATTGAGATAGGGGAATGAAACTCCCAACCTGGGACGAGTTCGTGTTCTCTAAAACTGAATAATGAACTTTAGGAACAAATGGAGCTTAAGAGCAGAATATATTTACTGGGAAAAGAAAGATCCTGTCTAGAGAAGGACAGCAGGGGGACCCAACATGTTGCCCCAGTGTATTAGTTGATTCTTTGTGTCAAATTGGCTGAATCAGCTCCAGCAGTTCTCAGTGTGGGGGCCCAGCCCTGGAGGTGGGTGGGGCCCAGGAATTGAGAAAGGCTTCCTGTGACTCTGCCCAGTTTCCTGTATCCTTTCCCAGCTTCCACTGAGAAGTCCCAGTCTTGAGAGGAGGTTGACCTTCGCAGCCACACTCCGGAGGAGCTCTGATCTCTGTGAACTGCTGATGTTTGCCTTGGAGCCAGCAGAATATGGACTGAACCCTCTCATAACTGTGAGCTAAATAAACCTTTCCTTCCTTCATTTTGAGTGTCGGGTATTTGTCCCAGCAATGAGTAAAAAGTAACTAAGACACCCAGTAAGGTGTTGTCTCTGCCAGGCATTTTTATGAAGTAAAACCATATGGTGGGGTGGCTCAAAGGTGGAGAACATGGGAACTTGCTTAGGTAGGCATGAGGTGGGACAAAACTATGGTCAACCAATGAGATTAAAAGCACCATATCTCAGGTAAAGTTGATTAAATTATGATCAAATGGGGAAGCCAGTCATGTAGCAAGCAGGCATGAATAGGGAACAGAGTCTCTTCCTCTTGTGGACTGTATAAGTAACATTTTATGGCTCTTTCAAGATGATTGATATCTATTTAGAATATCAATCCCTGATGCCCATTAATAGAGAAGTCTGTGCCTCCATTCGTTTACCCTTTTGCCTTGAGATATGGCCCACAACAGGTGTGTCTGTCTCTTCCAAAGTTGCAAAGTCACCTTGTCTTCCATATTGTCTCCTTGAGGGCCTGGCCCTGTATGACTGCCTATAATATTTCTATCTGATTCAGCTGCTTATATCATTATGACTTCAAATAAGTTAACTGTTGTAACCTGGCTCAACCAACTTCATTTTGTAAAATTTATGTGAACTCCATTTTGTGATATCTTGTCCTCTCTTTTATAAACTCCCACCCATGCCTAACTGCAAGATGGGACTGTTTGTACAAATAAAAAACTGTCCTTCCAATTACAGGAACAAACAGAATGGCTAAAAATGGGTGAAAGTGTCATCAGATGTCCTTCCAACTACCAGAACAAAAACAACACTAAGCCAAATAAGGACATATTCCTGTAGGGTCTACAAAGTGTGACCTTGTCTGCAGGAACAAAGAGTTAACCCTCAGTCATGACTAACTCAAAATAAGCATTATAAAATCCCCCCTCTCTCCCTACTCTTGTGGTTTTTCCCTTTAAAAACTATGCCTCACTTAAGATTAGCGTGCACCTAGCAATCTTATTTGGGTGTATGCCGCTGGGTACCAGCTAAAATAAAGTGCTTCTTTGTCTTTGGGATTTGCCTCATTGTTGTTCAATTTTTGAGCTACAACATTAATTAGTTAAAGCTAGTAATGTAATTGGGTCCTATTAAGATTTTTCTTATCTTTTTAAGACAGGGTCTCTCTATAAAGATCAGGCTGGCATTGAGCTCGCTTTGTAGCCCAGGGTAGTCTTAAACTTGTAACAATCTTCCTACTTCAGCCTCCTGAGTTCTGGGATTATAGGCATGTGCCACCATGTTCAGCTTCATTATTGCTATAATATATTATCATAAGCATTATTAATATTATTCAGAATGATCTCTATAGAAAACTTTAGATCTCTGTCTTATCAGATTCAAATCAATTCTGTCATTTATTTTAATCTTAAAATATAAGACAAAAGTAGTACTTTGAAATAGACAGCTTAAATTTCAGCACTTGACTAAACATCATTTATTTTCTTTCTTCTAATTTGTATAGCAAAGTTTTGCAAAAATTTTAATAAGAATCCAAAAGAAAAAAAACAAGCTGTAGATAGAATCATACTGAGCCATTACATATATATTACTATGGGACAAAATTACTTTTAAAATCCAAATACAATATTTTGTAGAAAAACTTAAAAATTATAATTATCATCTGTTCTTCTGCCATGTTGAACACAGATTGGGTGTTGGGATTATGATTTTATAGTTAAAAACAATCAAACTCTCTGATGGTGGAAATTATGTTCTAGAAGACAGAGGAAAACATACCAAATACATAAACGTTTTGGAATCTTAGAGCGAAATTATGAAAAGACACAAGAGTTTTATTAGAAAGAGCTCATTTACAGAGACTGAATAGTTGGTTTGGGTAACAGCTTAGTTAATTTAAGTAAAACAGACAGTAAAACAATTATTACTCCAATAGGCCCTATATCTGTCCCTTTTGTGGTTAAAGGGGAATCCACAAACTCTGACATATGATTGAAATCAAATTGATTGCCCTGTTCCAGGTGTGTATATGAAGGGCTGCCAGGAAAAATTGGTCTCTGAGTTGATGGCCTCTGTGGAAAAGGGTTGTCTTTATTCAATAGACTGGAAGCAGAAAGGTCAATCAAGGGTTAATGCTTACCTTCTCTCTCTCAGAGTTCTGTCTGACCTTCCTTATTGGCTTTAGATTTAGGAATTCAATCTACACCAGCATCTGCACTCTAGGACTCTCACCAATGAACCCATTGAAGTTCTTGGGTCTTTGCTCAGTCTGAGAATTAGACCATAAGCTTTACTTATTCAGTTTTTTATTTTTATTTTTTATTATTTATTTATTTATTCATTTTTGCAGAACCAGGAATTGAACTCAGACCCCTGCGCTTGCCAAGGAAGCACTTATTCCACTGAGCCATCTCCTTGGCCCCTTATTATTTATTTACTTATTTATTTATTTGGTGGAACCGTGGATTGAATTCAGGCCCTTGCACTTGCCGGGGAAGTGCTTATTCAACTGAGCCATCTCCCCGGCCCCCATTTTTGTATTTTTAGTACATGGTCTCACTACACAGATCCTACTTGTAGTGATCCTACTGTTTTGAGCCTCCCAACAGTTGGGATTATAGGCACACACCGCCACATCCAGTTTCAATCGCCCCAGGGGCACAGCCAACACAGCACTCCTGGAATTAAACCCCTGCGCTTTAGTCCACTGAACTGTCTGGCCAGCCCCATAAACTTTTTATTTCTGAGGCTTTTAGACCCAATCTGAGCTAGACTATTAAATTTCCTAGCATCTATACAGACTTCTATGGACCATCTTATTTTCCATAGTCATGTAAGACAAGTGCATAATATATCTCTTCTCATATGTTGCTTTTAAAAACCTGATTAGAAAATGCTTTCTAGGGCCAGACAAATAACTCAGCAGATTAAAATGCCTCCAAACAGCCTCAGGGGCCCAGGATTAGATCCCCGGTTCTGTCCTGCAGGCTCCCTGGAGTGTGCTGAGACAGCAACTGAGACTGGGCGTGATGGCACACCTATAATCCCAGGTCTTGGGAAGGTGTAAACAGGTGGATCATTAGGAGTCCTATCTAGTAGTGAGATCTTAACATGCTGTAGACCCTTCCCTAAAAATACCAAAAAAAAAAAAAAAAAAAAGAAATGGGGAGGGCTTTTTAAAAAAACTTCTTAGGGAAGATAACATGGAAAAATTAAAATGTTAACAAAATCTTAAGTGAAATAAAGAAGCAAGACTTGAAAGTATTGTCGTGTAAAGAATCTAAGCAGAGAAACCAGGCCAGAAAGAGCAAGCAATAGATGTAGCTTTCCCAAAGTGGGTAAGAAGGGACAAAGTAGAACATGAGATCAAATAGGCTATGTTACTCAAATCACGTGAAGTGTTCTTTTATTTATTTTTTTTTCTTTTGTATTTAGTACAGGGTCTGCAGGGAGTCACTACACAGATTCACTCATAGTGATCCTCCTGTTTTCAGCCTGCCAAGCACTGGGATGACAGTCAATGTGAAGATTTCTGACTTTGGCTTTTTACACAAAAGCATTTTCAATCTGTGGAACATTTAAGAGATGTGTAAGATGTAGCTCATTTGGAGATTGCGTTGTCAGTGTGCATAGTGGTGCCTTCAACACTGTAGTTTTAGTGGAATTCTGAGTATAACCTCCAGATAAAATTCGTTGAATGATAATTCCTCATCAGGAAGAGTATATGGTTAAAAATGATTGAGAATGTTATACTTCCTTGGATAACTGAAAAATATTATTAAAATAGAAAATTCTAGAACAGTTGACGTTTTAAAGAGAAGATAAACATTAGGAGTCAATTACATTACTTGAGTATTGATTTTGAGAGGTGTATTAGCTATTCAATAGAAATGCTGATTAACTGGAATTAATTGGACTGTGATATAGATTCAAGAATTGTAGAGGGGCTGGGGAGATGGCTCAGTGTAATAAGCACTTCCCTGGTAAGCACAAGGGCCTGAGTTCAATCCCTGGTTCTGTAAAAAAAAGAATCATAGAGATTGCTCCTAAAGTCATGAGAAACGTGGATATTTCTAAGAAAATGCACATTGAGAACTGAGCTGATTTACAATAATTTCCATTAAGCTAACTAGGATCAGATCAGGAATGTATGATCATTAATTGTGACATATGCACTTGTTTTAAGAAATATCCAGAGATTAGTGAACACACTTCTGGGTGTATACTTGGGGAATGACCTTGGGTGCTATATTTCATCCCTGATGCTTTCTCACAGTATTGTTTCCTTCTTCTGCTTTCTGCTGCCATAAGTTAAGTAGCTTTGATTTATAACATCACTCCTCTGTGATATGCCTACCTTGGAACAGCTGAGTAGGTACTGAATCCCCTGAATGCAAAAATAAACATCTTATTTAAATCATGGGTATCAATACTGTGTCTGAAGGATGGGATGACTGGCTATTCAATGTACAAATATACTTTTAGAAATCCTAGTTAATATAGACATGGTTACTAGCCACTTAAAATGTGAATAAACTGATTTATTCAAGCTATTTTCTGAAACACTTTATACATGCAGTCATCCAAAAGAGATGCAGTATATACTTTTAGTTTGTGTAATATATTTTGTAAGAAAATGAACATATATTACACTGAGTTGTATTCCTCAATTCATTAAGACAAACACTGAAAAATTAATAAACTTCATATGTATATAAGTATATCTGTGAAAAATAAATACATGGTAAATATAAAGGAGCAAAACGATTTTACTTCATTTGAAATGAGAAAATAATTGTGCCTAACTTATCTTGTCAAAAATATTTTTTGATAAAAAGTTTATTATTGAAAGTAATTTTTAGTTTCAAAATCAAGTTAAGAAAACCAAATGAAAAAAAAAAAAAATACTAAGCACAATAGAAAACATAGAGAGCACTCAGTTGGCTTTAACTAAATCACATTTTTTTAATATGTACCCTCAAGTAACATAATTTATGCAACATATAAGAAAAGGAGAAAATGTTTTATTTTTCCACATCCACAAACACAAGACTCCCTTCCCTCTAACAATAAACACAAACACCAAAGTATCAAGGTACAGACAAAAATAAACAGTTCTGACAGCTGTCAGCTTATAACTGTCAAAGGATTAACCGGTAGGTGTTCTGCTGAACATAAATGATTTCACCAACTCCCAGTACCACATAAGCTTTTTTCTAGAATTCTGATGGAAACCCAGTCCAACAAAAAGATCTCCCACTTAGCCACAACTAAGCACAAAAAACAAGCACTGCGAAAAGAACAAAAGGACCAATGGACCTTCTGGGGCTAGCCTGAGTGAACACAACTTCTTTACAAATTACAGGTTTAACCTTATTCTTTTTTTTATTATCCAGCCAGACACTGATAAATATACTGACCAGCATTACCCTAAAGTTCATTTCCACATGACAGGTTTAGGCAACTGGCCTCTTGACACTCTTATCTCAGATCATTTACTTTTGGAAATTCATTGTAAATTACTTCATGTCCCTGTGAGGTATAAGTATTACCCCATACTGTTGGGAACTACAAATTATAAATTGAGTCTAGGCAGTGCCCAACCTTGTCTTTGTCCTGCCCTGTGAGCCAAATCAGACTTGAAAATCAGACTATTTTCTGATCACAGCTGGAAGGCCTGGAGGTGATTGACTGCTGTGCAGCTCACAGGGCTGAAGAGGATAAGGCATCTCGAGATACTATGGGTCCCTCATTGTTACGCTATCTTGTCACTGTGCAGAAGTGTTTTGCCTCCTCAGTTACCAGCTTTGCCAGCCTCGCCAGCATATCCAGCTCCAATGCCCTCATCATTTTCCTGAATGAAAACACTCCAAGATTCTGGGAGCCTTGCAGCCTTTTTTCCCCCTATGAACAACTGGGCTTCCCAGGTCCCTGTCTGTACCTCTATTTTTATCCCTTCTCCCCCTCCCCGTGTCCCATAACACTTGGTAGGGACTGGGGATTCACTGTGGGGTTCTTGATAATTGGCACGGTGGAAAGGGTCTCTTGCTCTGTTCCCTTCCCAATATTACCAAACACTATATTTGTCAAGGATTTCAGTGAAGTGCTTTGGGCAAGCAATTAATAATAAAAAAATTAAGATTAAAAAAGTGCAATAATCATGGAAGAAACACTCCTATTCCTCAGTTTCTATGAAAATGTGGGACTCTAACCTCTTTCAGAATATCAGTTATCAAATGCACATGGCTTTAGCCTTTGACCAATCTCCTAAATGATATTCTCAGGTAACTGTGATGTGATGTCTTCCACCCTTTATCTTGGTGAAGTTGATTTCAATTTCTGTCCCTATTGTAGTAATTCTCAACCCTCAATTTTGTGCTCCCCAAGAAAACCTTACTTGTACATTGGTGCTTTCTTTTTCTACTTCTTGACAAGACACAGTAAAATCAGTACTATTACTTCTTAATTTTATTAAACCTTAAGTACCTTGTTTCCTTGAGTCATACTTGAAATTATCTGACATGACCTCAAATATTATAGTCTGGGGGCCAGGGAGATGGCTCAGTGGAGTAAGTGCTTCCCTGGCAAGCACAAGCACCTGAGTTCAATCCTCAGTTAAGCCAAAAAAAAAAAAAAACATGAAATCAAATATAATCTGCAAGTACTAGCCAATAATATCTTATTTAGATGCTCACTATTCTGATCATGTCTAAAATTTGGTAGACCATTGTATATTTCTCATAAAGTGAGCTAGTGAGCATTAGCAATTCTAATGCCACCTATAAAAGCAGGGAGCCAAATTCTAATTATGTATTTTAATTCTAAATATTTTAATTAATTAATTAATTTTTGTCTTTTTGAAACAAGGTCTTTTTACTTTGTAGCGAAGGGTGGTCTCCAATTCATACTGATCCTCCAGCCTCAGCCTCCTTTGTGCAGAGACTGCAGGTTTGAACCAACACACTGGCTTAAAATTCTAAGGTAATTAATAAAATAAATCTAAAACTGTAGAAATTATAATAATCTGGATGTGGCAGCACATCCTTGTAATCTCACCACTCAGAAGACTGACGCAGCAAGATGGCCTTTAGTACAAGGCCAGCCTGTACCACATAATGAAGTAAGGCCAGTTTGAATACATAGTGAGACCGTTTCTCAAAAGACAAAATTACTAAAACTACAGAGTTACAAATGTAAAATAAGCCTAAATGTTTAACTCTACAACTTTTCAAATTACTTTGCTTTACTAAATGTGCCTGACATTAAATAATATGCGTAATATGCTTACGCTCATTCACATCATTGAATAAGAAAAAAAGAGTCTAATTAGTACAAATGATATTAAGATCTGCAATTGCAACAACTTGACTTTTAAACTAAGATTTGAAAGGCAAGTGTCAAGTACAGAAGGAAAAGCCTAAGAATTTGATAAACTTAAGTGAAATAGTAAATTTTCGCAAAAGATTCTATAAGACATTCCAACACAGTCCACCAGTCCACAAGAATAGTTTTCAAGTGTTTTGCTGAATTCTAGCACCTATAATATTTGAGTGACAATAGAACACCCATCTTTGACAGGACTACACATAAAAAAGGGATACAAAGGAAGAACCATTCTGTGTTTTTATAAACAATACAGTTAGGATAAATATGCAGTACTTTTGTATAATTCTATGAGAAGAAAGATTTGCACTAATAGCGTTTGGACAGGATATCCTGTCTGCTTCTTGTACTATAGATAACCAATAGGAAATAACAATGTAATTAACTATTGAAACTGTCCTATTAACGAGCTTTGAAACTGTCTCATTGATATTTGTCTCTCAATAGGACAAAATAAAATTTAAAAAAAAAAAGATTCAGTAAGAATCTATAAATTCAGGTACAGAGAAAAATACTTAGCTGAATTAAAATATAAATTACATTAAACAACAGATTATTCACATGAAAAATACTTAACTGATTATTTCATGAAGTAATAAGGAACATTTCCTCTGTATTTTCATAAAACAAATATTACCCTGAAACCAAAATCAGTTATAGAAATCACAAGGATATCTTTCATGGACATAGATAAAATAATACTTTAAAATTAAAAATTCAAATTTAGCAAGATATGAACAATGATCACACAATTAATCAAATGGAATTTATCCTAAAAATATCAACCTGATGATCAACAACTATAACATAATAATTTGAAAGAGCACAGAAACTAAAGTACTACACATCTCAATAAATACAGAAAAATACATTTATACATTACAAATGAAAAAGAAAGAAACTAGTCTAGGAGGATATTTATTCAATTTTGTAAAGGTAATTTTCAAAATTTTTATAGATTGTTTGTAGTGGTGGAACTGAATGTTGTACCCTCTTTCTTGAGAGCAACCACTTCTAAACAATGTTGTTGCATCGACTACTTTATAGAAAAGACATTCATAGGTAAAACTGATTTTATTCACAGATTATCTGGTACTATTTGGAGAAAGCCTCAAAGGAAGGCATTCACCAAAGAACTATGAAAACTATCATATTTGGAAAAGTTTCAAGATTCAATGTCAGTGTAAATATATATTTATTTTTATATTTTAGTAATGAATTAAATGGCAGATGTAGTATACAGTAGTAACATTACTTAATGTTTTTCAGTTTGACTTACAAGCTCACTGTTTCACAGGTTTGCAAAAAATATTAATCTAAATTATTTACTGTGGATCTTTTGCTATAGGGCAGAATTTTGTAGGATCCAGTATTATATATTAAAATTACATAGCTTTATGAGTTTAGAAAATGATTCAGAACATTACAAGTGTTTTTAAATGTGTAGAAAAGGTTTATAACATATATATATGTAGGTAGGTAGGTAGATAGATAGATAGATAGATAGATAGATAGATAGATAGATAGATAGATAGATAGGTAGGTAGATAGATAGATAGATAGATAGATAGATAGATAGATAGATAGATAGATAGATAGATAGATAGATAGATGGATAGATAGATATAGATATAGCATTGTTACTTTTCTGATTTTCACTTCTCGCATAGTTGTCTGGAGTGTAACCTCTGTGATAAGTGAGGGACCATTATATATACAAAATCTTGAAAAAGAAAAAGAATTTAAAAAAATTTGCAAGTCTTGTAATAAGTACTATGAACTGTTTCTGGGTGAAATGGAAGAACATTCCAATGGCGAAGTGTCCCATGTTCATGACTTGACAGACACAGGATTACCCAGGCAGCAATTCTCAATCTTGCGTATATACTTCCAAAACAACTAAAGGAGAAAACAGAAATCACTCAGAAGAAGAACAAATTTGGAGGATTTATGCTTCCTGATGTCAGAGCATACTATAAAACAACAAGATTTAGGGCTGTGTATTAATGGCGTAATAATTATCTTATTCAGCAAGATAGAATTAAGTATTCAAGAGCAAATATTTTATTGATGTTCAATAAAATGTCAATATAAATTAGGCAAATAGTCTTTCCAGGAAATTGTATCAATCTTAAAATAAAGAATTTAGACTCAAAACTTATACCATATGTAAAACATGAGACACAACTTAAACCCCACAGAAATACAGAGAAAAAATTCAGTCCTTGGATTAAAAGCTCTTTTTTATATAATATGAAAGATACATTCTATAAAGGAAAATACTGATGTATTTTAATTCATCAAAATAAGTTACTTTTAATATAGGATTAGAATAGAAAGATAGAGCAGGAGAGATAGCTGAGTGATCTAAGTGCCTGCCAGGCAAACACAAGGACACAGGTTCAATCCTTGGTACCACGTGCTATGACTGTCCCACTCCAGGAGCACTAAGATAGCCAATGATACCAGGTATTGTGGTACACACCTGTAATTCCACCACAGGTAGGCTGAGACAGGAGGATCACAACCAGTCTGAACTTTGTAGTAAGACCCTGTACCATATAAACAAGTGAATGAAAAAAATTAGAAAAATAAAATGCAAATACATATATTTCTGAAAATGTTTTCAAATCATGTATCTAATAAAATATAAGATATACGAAAAGTATATACTACAATAAAATTTGAAAAACACTCTATAACATGAGAGAAAAACTAAGTATTTCATCAAGGAAAGCATATGATAATAAACATATTACAAGATATCCAATTCACCAATGTTGTTCATTAGGAAGAGGCAAATTAAAACCTCTAATGAGATATAATTGTCTATCCAACAGAATATCTGCTACTAGACTCAATAAATAGTGATGTTTGTAAGGATATGGAAAATTTGAGATTTCAGAATATTTTTAAGGAAATGTAATATGGTCTAACTGTTAAAAATGGCATAGTTTAATGAATGTAAGGTAACAATATTCAGAGAACAAAGTCTATGGTAATATAAGGTAGAGAGTTCATGACAGGGAGGATTAATTAAAAACAATCTCCATGAAAAATATTGGAATAATAAAAATATGTTAGTTTTAATTGTACAAGAATGTTACAGCAGAAAATCTGTACACATGAACAAAAAAGATAATGGAGAGCAGTGTGAACTTTTCTAGGTGTGTCTCCCTGAGGAGGTGATAACAGAACCTAGAACTGGAGGTTAGGCAGGATCTGGGCAGAGTGAAAGCCTGCCTGGGAGAACTGTATTGGCATAGGCACCCATCTCACTTAGGACATCTGCTTTCCCATTGGGATCCAGCTTTCAAGACTGGAAAAATAAATACAGAATTCAGGTAAGCTTCATTCTACACTGCTACTGGGAGTAGTTTCAACCCCCCCTGAAGAAACACTTCCTCTGTCAAATCAGCTCTATCTCCAACTCAAGACACAGGTCCTGAGGGGATTGGCTGAAAAGTGTAAGAAGACCCCAAGCAATGCTGATGTGACCATCAGGCACCTCTCATAAGGAACATCTACTGAAAGTTACTCATTAGAGAGCCTTTAGTTCACTGGCTCTAGCAAGGTGGGCTTCATGGGAATGGGCATTGCCATAGATTCAGAAACTTGTGATTTTTTTTTCATTCTTTGTTATTGCCATTTGAAATTCTAAATAATATTTTTGAATTTGCACTTTGCATATCCAAAGGACCTATTGGAGTGCATGTTTGTAGACAAGATAAGAAAAATCTACTTCTCCACCATCACTCATTGCCATCCTATTTATCTATAAAGTTTGTGATACTCTATGAGCACAAAATTTTAATAAAATTCTATATATAAGAGTTCAGCAAGATCATGTGTAACATTGTTTGAAAACAGAACAACCCCAACAAGCCCTGCAACTCTCCTCCTCCTACTCCTTCTTCTTCTTCTCCTCCTCCTCCTCCTTCTCCTCCTCCTCCTCCTCCTCCTTGTCCTTCCTCCTCCACCTCCTCCTCCTTCTCTTCCTCCTCCTCCCTGTTTTTGTGCAGGGACTTATTCCATAAGCCCTGCAATTCTGAGAGGCCCCATAGTCTCAAGGAGACTATGTACAAACAAACGAAGTTGTTGAAGGAAATATGAAACACCATGAAATTCTGTGAGATTCTAAAGAGTCTACTCTCCTTACTTCTATTAGCCAAAACTCATGACAGAGAAAAACAAAGCAAAATAGGCAAACTTTTCATATCAGTGTTTTGATATTCATAAGCAGACTGAAGGTGGACTGTTGTTAACATAAGGTCTTATCAAAAAGTAGAAAAAAAGTTGTTAGTTATGCGTTTCCATACCTTCTATACTATGTATGTATGGACTGTGAACTACTAATTACATTATCCTGGTGAATTCACAAACAAATTAAATCCACTTATCTTTACATTTAGAACTGATATCACATAATTCAAAGATTAAAAATAAAATTTGTGGTAATAAAATTATTTTACGTTAGAACTAATAAGTAAATATTAAGAAAGTGTTCTACTTTAGAATTTGTAGGAAAAGGAGGAAAAAAGATCCATATTTTATTTTATATTTCATTTATTTATTTTTTTTTGCGGAGCCAGGGATTGAACTCAGGCCCTTGCACTTGCTAGGGAAGGGCTTATTCCACTGAGCCATCTCCCCAGCCATGAGAAGTGTTTTAGAATCTAGAATGCCACATCTTGTAAACTGTTAATGAGTTTATCATGTAATTTATAAAGTTATAGTGCTAAAGAATTTTAAAATAAATTGACTGTTCTGAGAAGGCTGGAGGTTTAAAATAAATATCTCATCTAGAGTTTAAACTATTTTTTATGTTTTAGAAATCATTAGATCCGCATGTGTGGTGGGAGATGTGCAGGCATGAAGCAAGGATGAGACAGCATTTATTCTTTCAGTGTATTCAGTGCCTTCCTTTTGAAAAACTAAATCCAGGGTTTAAAATACTACTGGTAGGAAACTGTCATTGTCAGGACAACAAAGCCTGTGTTTGCCGTGGAACTCACCTCGGCCTATGAGCTGCCTCATGGTTAATCAAAAACAATCTGCCCATTGCTCCTTTCCATCTCCAACAGCTATTCTTGGATGACCACACATGGCCAATTTTTATTAAACCATTATCACAATGTAGTTGGCTAAATAGTTATCTCTACATAAATGATTTCAGAGGTAATTTTTTTCACTTGTATCAGCAACTAGGTTATAGATAATAAAAAATAGAAAAATAACACAATAAACCAAATTATGGTGGGCAAAACTATGCATATACACTAAAAAAGATAACACAATATTACAAAACAAGAAAACAAACAGGCAGAGATTTAAGCAAACTCCAGAAACACCTAGAAAGCTCCTGAGTATTACTTACTTGACATCCGTTGAAATAATAACTTCATGATGGCAACGTTGAAAAGACATCTTCAATTTTAAGTTTTAAGGCAGCAATAAAAATTTCAAAGGGAAAAATTTACTAGTTATAGGAAAAGGTGTTTGATTCAGAGTGTCTATCTACTTTAGTCGCCAAAATAAAACAAATAGCTGAGCAGTGTAAAACAGTGTATATCTTAATTACATAAGGTATATTAGGGGCTCAGAAAGAACAAATAGGACTAACGCTGTGTTACAAATTAATTGGATTTAAGAGAAATGACTATAGCTTTCTGTATCAATCATTTGAATGGAAAAATTACTAGAATTTAAAGAACTAAAGTAAATTTGGCGGCTTTAATTTCCACTTCACTACAGTGGCCCAGGTCCCTCTTGCAGCAGCTTCCTTGGCACGTAGCTGCAACTTTTCTCCTCTCATCACCTTCAAATACTAAACAGCTGCACTCTCTTCATTCACTGATGAGAGACATCCACTATAATGATGTCTGGAAGTATTACATCATGTATGCACCTTGTACGACACCAAAGCATTACGAAAACAGTCCGCAGTGTATTAATTTATTGAATCTGTCCTGTCTTGAAACTGTCTCATTGCTATTTGTTCCTCAATAAAAAAAAAAAAAATACTATTATACTAATTTTAAGTGCAGCTGTTTGTTGTCTTTTTTTTTTTTGTCTTTTTGAGACAGGGTCTCACTGTGCAGTTCAGGCTGGCCTTAAGCTCACTTTGTAGCTCAGGCTGGTCTCGAACTCACAACAATCCTCCTGCCTCAGCCTCCGGAGTGCTGGGATTACAGGCATGCGCCACCACGCCCGGCTTGTTTGTTGTCTTAATAGTTATGATAATATATATTATAGATAAGCTCTAAAATAAATTTGTATAATATTGTTTTTGTCCCTTCTATATATTTTATTCATCTCTAGGCATTCCTTTTTCTTTTCTGTAAAGGTAGACTTTTCTCAATTCCTGATGAAGAGAGAAAAAAAAAAAAAAATTGTACCAGAAACTATTGGCTGAAAACTATTGACATAAAGGATAAATATGAACTCAATTCTCCCAAAACAACACTGAAAAGCATTCTTAGCCCTGATGTGAACGTAAGTATGGGAGAACAATGGCCAGCAGGAGGCTGTACAGGGTGCGCAGAGTGTCAAATTACAGGTGTTCACATGAGGCTTTCTTTCTACAGAGACAGGGGAAGGAGGCTATTCTTCCTGATGACATGCTATTCAAAGAATGCAGCCCAAGTTCTTGAGAGAGACCGTCCCAGGACAAAAAGCAGGCCATAGTTAAAGAATATGTGTAGCTCAAAGGGGCAAAAGAAAATTTACAACTGAAAATTTCCCAACTTCAGAGAAAAGGGAAGTAGATTTTCGGTGAACATCTCCAAACTTTTGATCAACAATTGGGAAAATTTGGACTTTTGGATATGCACTCTTACTTCCTATCATTATTAGCCTTTCTTCATGATTATGAGTTAATGATCTTTATTCTTGTGGAAATATGTTTTCTAATTTCTGCATCACTCACCATGGTGGGCTGCAAACTGGTGGCCATTGCAACACCTAGATGAACTAAACCAGCATGGAGCTGGGTTTGCGAGGCCTGCCTGAGCATTCTTGCCAACAAAATACAAAGGAAAACTGGAGGAAGAAGACAAGAGGTGCTGTTCATTCTCCTGGGGTTATTTGTTCTCCTGGAGGAATTTGTCATGTTGGCTTTTCTGATATTAACTTGGCTGTCCTCTTCATTAAATGAGCTCAGGGCTTTGTTTTTTGCTGAGAATGACTTTGGTTTACTTTGGGGGAAGCGTTGACCCTCACTGTGTGCATTGCTTCTTACATCTGGAGGGGAAGGCATCTGGAGAAGTTTGTCATACTGGCTTTTTTTTTTTTTTTTTTTTAATATGGACTCAGTTGTTATCATTGCAGGAACTCGACCTCACTATTGCTGAAGATGACTGTGGTACTTTTCAAGGGACCTCTGGTTCTTTGAGCTTTGCCTCCTGGGGCCAATGCAGAATCCTCAGCCTACAAGCATGGATCCTTCATTCCACTGGCACAGATTTTGTAGTTTCTACTATTGACCTTCCTAGTGCAAATCCATGAAACAGACTTGCATGAAGCATTGTCATGGGTGTTAGGTTGACTGGACATGCGAGGCATCACTGTGGGTCCAGATCCTTGGATGTATTCTTTGTGTCTTCAATGTGTGGACAGACTTCCTGCAGTATCTTTGTATATGACTCTCAGGGTAGCTATTATAAACTGACTTCATAAATTAGGTGCCCTGTACTGTTTCCCTTGCAAACTCAAGCACAACACTCATCTATCTGAACCCCTTGCTCATGACTTTGCACCCCACCCCCTTTGATTCCTTGATAGAAATTGTTGCCCTATCAACATCTTGATCTCATATTTCTGCTTATTAGCATAAAATCATTTGTAGCACAGTTAACAACTTTTTCTCATTTATGTATTTGGTACAGGGTCTCACTCTGCAGCTTGGATTTATAGTTGTGTTCAGTCTCCCCAGTGCTGGAATTGTAGGCATGCTCCACCATGCCCAGACTCAGTTGCTTGCTCAGTGTGCCCCAGAGGTGGGGCTGGCATGGCATGTGGAACTGGGGATTGAATCCTCATCCCTGCTCTGGCCAAAGCAGCGACTTAGTTGGCTGAGCTACCTCACCAGCCCTTGAGCTATCTAGCCTGCCCTAACAAAAATTATCTTGTTCCAAATTCCTTGTATCCTACTGTCTTGATATTCAATTTACTAAAATTTTATCAAAAAGACTTTCCAAAATCAAAGTATCTTAGTCATCATTTCCTATCCCTGCTATTTATATTTTCTCTGCATCAACTGTGTAAACCTTACATGACTGAAGGCATGGCCCTTCAGGGTTGACTATATTCCTAAATACTTTATTAACATATGGTACATTTAGCACACTGCTTGGTTTACTGTTCATTTAAGTAATTTTTGTATTTGAGGTTCAGTTGCATTTTGTTATCTTCCCAGTATGTTTCCTGCTAACATTTTCCTAAATGCTAGTGTAACAACAACTTGAAAATTCAAACTTAATGAATGATTTAGTATTCAGACAAACCTCTATCCCTACAATAAATATAATACACTATTATATTTATACAATATATGCCTGTACTTCCATGTCTTTTTGAATTATGTTTTGTGGTTTTCATCAGGAAAAGTATAGAAAATTAAGAGTGGTTTTATGTGTAAAATTATTATATATTTTTGCAGAATTGACACAACCTCCTCTATTAACTTTCAAAGGATTGCCATAAGTATATTTCTTTCTAATAAGGTCAAAAGGAATGCATGACACCTAAAGTAAAAACTTGATTAAATATTTTATAAATTACTTTTTATTATTATTTTATTGCATTCCCAAGGACACAGTATAAAGTGAATTGGAGTGAAAAAGTTGAGTGATCAATATCCTCATAACCCAAATTACTTTGAATCATTTGCTCATCTCTAACTATTATGAGCTACTTGAGTTGACATTTCCTATATCAATTAGCATTAGACTGAATATACTTCAATTTAATTTCCCTTTAAATACCTTTTTTATATGCCACGTGCAACAAGATCCTGTGGTGTAAGCCTTCATTTCTAGTTTATATGCTTCAGCAGAAATATAATTAGATTCCTTTTCTTTGGTGTCATTTAGGATCCTATTAGAAGTTTTTCATATAAATATGAACTCAATATTGAGTTTATAATTCCCCATGTAGAAGTAGTTGGTCTAGTTATGTAGTATTTTTCTACAGAGTATGAACATTTTTGTCTCTTCTAAGTCATAAAACGAAGAGTTCAAAGTCAAAATTCAACTTGCACATAGCCACCCAAACTTCTCCACCACTCCAAGCATTCTCAGTGGAAGTTCTTTAGGCTCACTCTCAATTTACACCCTTGGTCTATTTTAGATTAGCAAGTGATTTCTCTGTGTGTGGTGGGCTATGTTTCATTTAAGATATTTAAGTTTCTGACTTTTAATGTTATATTATCTTTCCCTTGCTAAATAGTATTCATGCTTATCCCAAACTTTGCAAGCTTTTTCATGACTGAATCCTTTGAATATCACTACTGGTACATAGAATAAGTTGTTTTTTCAGAATGTCTCAGTTCTTGTCTCTTCACACTTCATTTTTTTTATAGCTGGCAGGACTTTCCCTTTTTTCTTTTCACTAACAACATATTGTATCTTTCATGACAGAATCCCGTGAATTTTGGGATGTCTCATTCTTCCATGAATTTTATTCTTTCATTCACTATAACTTTATTAAAATATATTTATCAAGAAACTACAATATACTGAATAGCATAGCAAATAATAGATGTGGTTACTTTTTTTCTTGTGAAGATTCTACAGGGTGTTCAGGGTCTCAGTACTAGATAAAACTTGTAGTGATTTGCCTGTTTATAGCCTGCCAAAAGCTGGAATTACAGAAGTGTATCACCACTGCCACTCACACTTTTTTAAAATTAATTTTATTGAAAAATAGATAGCAATGAGACAGTTTCAAGAATGATTAATAGGACAGTTTCAATAATTAATACATTGCATATTGTTATCTTCTTAGTGGTTATTCATAGTACAAGATGCAGGGCCGGGGAGATGGCTCAGTGGAATAAGCTCTTCCCTGGCAAGCACAAGGGCCTGAGTTCAATCCCCAGCTCCACCAAACAAAAAAGATTCATAGTACAAGATGCAGACATGATATCCTGTCTAAATACTATTAGTACAAATCTTTCTTCTCATTGAATTAAGACAAAGTAACTGTATATCTATCTTAACTACAGATACAGATATAAAATGGCCCTTCATTTGTACCCCTTTTCTGTTCAGTTTTATCAGAGATAAATATTCTATTGCCATTTAAATATAGTAGGTATGTGAATTCAGCAAAATAATCCAATATAGTCTGGTAGTTCACAATAGTAGTGGGTTATACATAGGACTAGCAATGTCAGAAGTTGTTGACATGAGCCTTTCACAGCTCAGCATATTAATATGGCTTTACTCTTTTTTTCTTTTTTTGACAGAACTGGTGATTGAACTCAGGCCCTTTCACTTACCAGAGAAGCACTAGGCCATTTCTCCAACCCCTAGCTTTACATTTTATACTTCATTTTTATACTTTTCTGATGGATGGTAAGACCAAGATAAAGCAAGAGCTACATAACAAGAAATCAAGCTTTTGTATCTGATAAGGTCACTCAAATCCCCTCAGGATTTATTTGTAACCCTGTACTGCAGTTTGTAGATCCTCTGTCAGTGTCAGACATGTGGATGAGTCACGGCCAATGCTTGACCAATTTGCTTTCTATGAAACCCTGAGAGAATGTTTTCTGTCCATGTGACTCTCCTTAGGCACACTCTGTCATCAATCACATTGCTCAATAATGTCTATTGCCATCTGAGCATGCCCCAGGGGCAGGGCTGGCATGGCAGGCCCAGGTATCAAACCCCTGGCCCCTGTGCCTGCTTGCAGACACTTAATCTGCGGAGCTATTTGATGTAGTTACTTAAAACTTGTGAAATAAGATACACAAATACATAAGAATTAAATGATGCTTTAAGACAAAAGCAGGTGATCTTTTGAAAATGGGAAGGGAACAAGAGAAGATAGAAGGAGGAAGGGGCCAATGGAGGGGCAAGAGGAAATATGAAATTTATTATGATATGTGGTACATGGGTACTAAAACCCCTGAAAGAATGCATACATTATATGCCATAAATATGTACTAATAACATTTAAAATGAAAAAAAATAACTATATTAAAATTTTAAAATAAATAGCAGCTATTAAAAACAACAAATTTGGGGCTAGGGTTACAGCTCAGCAACATAACCATCCGCCTGCCAAGTGCAAGATTCTGAGTTTGATTCCCAGTCCTGCAAAAATAAAATAAAACTTAGAGAAGTTACCAGCAAAACATTTTACAGAAAAATAATAATTAATATTAAGATTAAAAAGAAGAGTAGAGTTTGTCTGTGTCAAAAGATAAGAGACATTTCCAAGCAGATGAGGAAAAGGATAGGTAAAGGCCAAGTGAAAAATATCTGCTTAGGAGATGGAAGATTTGAAGTAAGCAAGTATAGCTGGGGAAAGTAAGCATTAAAAACTGCACAGCAAATCAAGGTCATAATTTTGCAGAATTGTTTGTATATTAAAAGTGTGGACTCTGTTAACATATTATGGAATGTTTACCAGTACAATGAAATCTGTCTTACGTGATTACTCAAGATTTTGTTCAGACAATTGATAGTAAGATCACTGAGAATAAATCAGTGATTTTGGTCTGGAAGGGGTTATGCTGAAGAGGAATTTGGGACGTTAATAGAGGTAGTTGATACAGTGATTGGTGCACACTTGTAAGTGCAGTGAGTGTGAGTCACCTGCCGTCGATGCTGTACCACACTGAGATGGGTTCTACACATTCATAAAGATGGGCCTTGCAGAAGTGGATGTGGTTTGAATGATGCATTTTTATTTAACTAGGATAGAGCTTAAGCACATTTTATATATAGTGCAAAATACATTTCTGCATATAGGAGTTTTGTCAATAGAGTATTAAATAATAACTTTTGATACCACTTACTTTTGCTAAACGTAAAACTATTATAGAAATCAGATAGACCTGTACTTTCTTTTAACTATTTCAGAATATTTTTTAAAATGTTATTATTGACACTAGTGATATTAATAATATTTGGGCCATAGATACATCATAAAAACTATATAATTCTATTTTCATATCTGTTATATTTACTTCACCTATATGTACCTATTAATATTCTAATTTAGTACACATTTCAAAAGTTAAAACATATTCAAAACTGTCAACAATAATCAATTGATCCCAGATAATACGTTGCCTAACATTGGTAACAATTTTGTATGCTATCATAGTAATAGGATTTTGTTTTGGTCTTCTACCAAAACAATTATATAAAAAGTTATGTAAAATGTTTATAAAGAAACAACAGAGTAAATTTTAAGTGTTTATACTATATTCCAGATAATAATACATTTGTAAGCCTTTAACACTGTCAATGTGCAGTTTAATTATCTTTAACTAGTTTAACTTTTCTTACGTCATAGCACATATCACAGAATATTTTTGAAGCTACATAATACCAAACAAAAACTATTAAAACCACCCACACAAGTGGTTATAGGTACAAAGAGATTTGTAAAAATTTCCAGTAGCAATGATGTTTTTCTCAAAAATATTCATGCAGTAAAAGTTGTTGCAAATTAGCTATACAAAGTAAATTTCCACACACTAAGATAAAAAAGCGATTCTGTTTACAAGTACCTTTATTTCATCTGTCATTAAAAATGTATCCACTCTATATTTACAGAAAAAGTGCCTGAAAATTTTTCACTACTCATGATATAGACTTTGTTTCTCTTTTTTCTCCATAAAAATTATCCTTTTTTACTTTTTACATAAGCTCATGACCTTATGAAAGAGTGCACAGCTTCTAACTTAATTTTCAATGTATTTCAGTAAGTCTAAATGCATATATGTAATTCTGCCTTAAACAGTTCTACATAGCTTATCAAACTACCTGTTTAGATGAATTCCTATTACACACACACACACACACACACACACACACCCTTTAACAGTTAACTTTCAGTTAATTGTAAATTCATTCTTTTAATTGCTCAGATGAAAGATACAGTATTTGATATGTCTGTGATTTTTCTATTTTCTCATAACTAAAAATAGAAATTGCAGTAACTGAGGGATCTAGTTTTAACATGTGTATAACATCTGACCACTTATTATTCCATTGTTAACACATTTATCAGATTTAGCACAAATTTCTTCCTGCTCATAAAAGTTGAATAATTAATATTTTATTACCTGTTTTGGCCTTTTCTATACTAAAAACCTATTCTCAGAATACTAATTACATTATATTTGAACTCATGTCCACATCATGTCACCTTTCCTCAAGTTCACTGAGGAAAAAGTTTGTACTAATACTGTTTAGATATCATGTCTGTATCTTGTCCTCTGAATAACTAATATAAAGACAACAATATGCAATGTATTAATTATTATAACTGTCCTATTAACCTGTTTTGAAATTGTTTCATTGCTATTTCACCTTTTTTTCTCATTAAAATGAAAAAGAATTAAAATAAAAAAGTATAAAACATAAAGAAGTAAAGAAAGTCTGTAACAGAAATGAGAAATGCTTTTAACAGATACACTTCAAACACAGATGAAGATAGAATGAATGAGTTTGAACATACGGTACAGTAAATATCATAAACTGAAATGCAAAGAAAAAAATAAGAATAAGAAATACCCAGAACACTGGCAAAATTTTAAAAAAGTGTGAATCAGAAAAATAATAAAGGGAGGGTGGGCCAAATAGCTCAGCGGATTAAAGTGCCTTCCAAGTGTGGGTTCAATCCCCGGGCCTACTGTGCTGGCCCCGCCCTGGGTGCACTAAGACACAGATGGAGACTATGTGTAGTGGCGCGCCCCTGTAATCCCAGCACTTGGGAGGCAGTAAATAGGCGTATTACTGAGTCCGATTAGTAGTAAGACCCTGAACAAACATCCCGTAGACCCTTCCCTGAAGAAAAAAAAAAAATTAAAAAAAGAAAGAAAAACAATAAATGGAGAAAAATACTGGGAAAGAAAAACAATGACTATTGTTTTATTTTAAATATCAAATCTCCCAATGTTATAATAATTTTTAAATTACTTTATTTATTTATTAATTTGGTACAGAATCCGCTACACAACTCGGACTCATAGCGATTGGTCTGTCTCAGCTTTTCCAGGGCAGTTTTGGTGCCAGCGCTGGCACTTTATGCAGTACCCAGGATTGAACCCACATCCTTGCACTTGCCATGCAGGTACTAAGATCTCTGAGCTATCTCCCCAGACCTGTAGAATTTTTTTCAGAATTGGTTGTAAGCCTTAAGCCAAGAAAATTAGAAGTATGAAAACGTCAAGCAGGATATTCACAGGAAAACCAATGCAAAAGTACAAGCTGATAAACCCCTAAAAGAGAAAACTCAACAAGTACAGAAATGGAAATAAAACTGAAAGGAATGAATTAGACTCAGAAATATATTTAACTCACCCTTGATCTAGGAGATAGCATAATTAACTGCTACTTTCATCCCGTGGTGGTAGAACAAACGTGATTCCAAGGCAAAACAATGTAGAACGCACCGAGAATATGATCATACTCATTTCAGCAAAATAATTCATGAAGAATCATGTACCTAAACAAAAAGTACAAAATTTTCAAAATTTCTTTTTTGTATTCTAAAGCACTGTATTGCAATTTAAAGTATAATGGCTTCTTCAAGATTATTCATATCCTAAGCAAAACTCCCTACTTTCTCTTTTTATATACAAACTATTCATTCCACTAATATCTACCCTAATATCAAAAATCTGTTTTCATATTATTAAGGGAGTGGCTCAGTTATAATTATCTTAAAAATGGATGGATTGACTGTGTGTAGGTGCAAGTGTTTGGTTAGTGATGTTATGACATTATTTTCATCTTAATATGTGTTGCTTTAATTTCTACTATTTTTAGCAGGAAAGGAACTTTTTTTTTTTTTTTTTTTTTTTGAGACAGGGTCTCACTATGCAGTTCAGGCTGGCTGTAAGCTCACTTTGTAGTTCAGGCTGGTCTCGAACTCACAATAATCCTCCTGCCTCAGCCTCCCAAGTGCTGGGATTACAGGCATGCGCCGGCTATTATAAGTGCAAATAAATTAAAATAGACATACTTATGAATTCTACAAGAGGAAGGTAATAAGACCATTAAAATATACATTAACAAAATAAAAGGCAGGGGCTGGGGAGATGGCTCAGTAGAATAAGGGCCTGAGTTCAATCTCCGGTTCACCAAAAACATAAAAAATAAAATAAATAAATAAAAGGCAGCCTCCAGTTGGGCTGAATACCTTTGAGGAACTATCATTTTGTTTGTTAATTCCTGTTTAGACAACTGCTAAACACTTGCATTTCCCTTATAAACTCCAACCTTTACACTGAGGTCTAACCTGATTTGATTTCTTTGTACTGTTTTATCTTCTCCTCAATCACATTTCTAATTGCATTCGAGCAACACTGAATTTCTTTTTGTTATATTAATGCTGAAAACCTATTAGCATCCTGAAGCCTTATACTCTTTACCCCTCTCCTGTGCATATTCTTTACGTTTTCTCTGCTTCAGAGAAAACTTCTCAGATCACTCACTGTAAAATTAGGATATTTCCTGCACAATGTATTGTCTATTGTTACCCTAGCAGATATTCCATAAATATTTGTCAAATGAAAGATTTTTCTAAGAACTAAAGAAGGAAATACAGTTACAGTCCCAGTGATGCCCTTAATAATCCTGGGGTATTCCCTTATGATTACATTATGACAGCACTTTCAGCCCTCTTTAAGATGAGGTACCCACTTATTATTCAGTATATTTCATTTCATTACAAGTTAGTCAAAATCAGGATTCTTAGGGCTGGCCAAGTAGCTCAGTACATTAAAGCACCTGCAAGCAGGCACAGGGGCTGATTGTTCAGTCCCTGTGCCAGCCCCACTCCCAGAGTACACTGAGACAGATTGAGACTGGGGGTTGTGGTCGGTGCCTGTAATCCCAGCTCTTGGGAGGCTGTAAATAGGTGGATCACTGCAAGTCTGATCTAGTAGTCAGACCCTGAACACCCTGAAGACCCTTCCCTAAAATACAAAAATTATAATCAGAATTCTTTCTTTTTTAAAAAACTAAGAATTCTTGTTGATATACAGTAAAGTAAATCTGCTCACATTTGTGCATCATTGTCTGTCTTGTAATCAGGGATATTTATTAATATATGAAGTTTCTTGCTTTCATTGCAGACATGAAATTAATTTCTGGATAGAAGCTGTAAATCGATAATTTATGAATATTTACTATTCATATAAATTAAAATTTGTTATTTTAACAGGACATTGGAGCCAATATATGCACAAAGAAAGAGGAAGTATTTAGTCATAGAATAGACAAATTATTTCCACTGTAAAAATTAAAGCATTTTTATTGGATCCAATGTACTTAATCATAAATTGATAACTGAAGCAATATTGAAAATTCTAATTTTATATATTTTTTAACCTGTTATATATTTGTTACAGGGTCTCAGTACTCAGCTCAGCCTCGTGGTGATCCCGCTGTTCCAGTCTGCCTAGCATCGGGATTATAGGCGTGCGCCATGACCCATGGTCACCAAGGCTAACTCAGCATGCCTGGGGTGAGGGCTGGCATGGCATGTGGTACTGTGGTAGGCAGCGGAGTTAGACAGAAATATTTTTAGGCAGTGAGGTGGGGCCAGGCCCTCGAAAGAGATAATACAGGAAACAAGTTGTCCACAACTCTGAGAGGGACAGAGGCTCCTGCTGTGAACTAAACCTAAAGGCCAAACAAATGTTAAAAGAATAGCACCTAGGATTGATATTCTAAATAAGTAGTGATCACCTGAGAAGACCCAAGTGAGTCACTAGCCCAACCCCCCAGGGGAAGAGACCCTGTCCTGTATTCATGCCCGCTTACTACGTGACTTGCTTCCCCATTTGGTCCTGGGCCTAATCAACTTTACCTGAGCAATGGTGCTTGTAATTCCACTGGTTGACCACAGTTTTGTCCCACCCCACACCCGCCTAAGAGAGACGGCTTTCTACCCTAGTCCTACAAGGTTTTGCCTTATAAAAGTCCCTAAAAGAGACAGCTTCTCTAGGCAATCCGCTCAGGCCCCCCTTCTGTCCCTCTCCAACAGAAGCTTTTCTATCCAATAAAGTTTTACCCACAACCTCCATTTGTTCCTAAAATTCATTCTTTGGTTTTAGAGAACACAAATTCATCCAGGTCAGGTTGGGAGTTTTACTTCCCTGTATCAGTACCAGGGATCACACAAGGGTCATTGCACTTGCCAGGCAGGTGCTTAGACAACTGAGCTATCTCCCCAGCCCCAGAATATGCTAATTTTAATGAAAATTTTATAATTCTAAAAATAAAATAAAATGCTCTATGAATTTAAGTGTCCCAATGAAGAATAAATATTTGATAGAAACAAAATGCAACAAAAGAAGAGAAATAGGGCTAAGTTGACAAATGTTTGCATCTAAGACATGTTTCTTGATGGATGAAATTTAAAAGGTTGGATATCCGTACAATCATGAGTAAATATAAAACATATAAGAAAACAAATTTAGACTGTGAAAATGTCCAGTCCTGACCAATGAGTAAAACTCAAAAATAATGAGTAAAACTCACTTAGAATGAGTCTCTGAGAGTCAACATACAATCAAGTCAGCAGTAGTTAGGTTTAAAAGGTAAGTGAGATTCCAAATGTCCTAACTAAATAAGTGAGCAAAAGCTTGTCTCATATTCAATTTTAAAATTCAAATATTATGCTAAATTTAGAAACCATAAAAACTGATTAGATATATTTATGAAAATTAAGACAGTGTGTGCATCAATGTCAATTGTATGTATAAAAATTAAAATGGGAAACAAGAAAAATATTTTACGTATGTAAACATACCAGCTTAAAGAATCTGACTACATAAAGTACACCATTTTTAAAAAAGAATAATAATAAAATACTTCAAATTATAAACATTCATAGGATACTTCATGTTATTCCTATATAGGTTTAAAATGTGTAGTGTTAAAATCACTGAGTGAAATAAAGCAGGCACAGAGAAATAACACATATTCTAATTCACAAGGCTGCATGAGGGCCAGGGAAATGGCTCAGTGCAATAAGTGCTTCCTTGACAAGCAGAAGGGCCTGAGTTCAATTCCTGGTTCTGAAAAAAAAAAAAAAAAAAAAAAAAAACAATAGCAATAATAATAATAATAATAATAATTATTATTATTATTATAATTATAGGGCCAGGGAGATGGCTTAGTAGAATAAGTACTTCCCTGGCAAGTGGAAGGGCCTGAGTTCAATTCCCAGTTCTGGAAAAAAAACACAAGGCTTCATTATGTGAGAATGAAAGCTGTTTTTGAAAATATGAAAATGTCAAAAGGGTATTAAATACAACAAAATTTTTGCATTAAGTTGCAATAGTTATAAAGAATTACCCATTATGGCGTTTAATTTAATAAGATGTGTGCTTATATACTTTGTTCTTTTTGCCATAAATCAGGGAAAATATTATGACATTCCTAAAGAAAACTTAGCAATAAAATTTAAACATTTTAATATGCACATATTTTAGCTTGGGAATTAAAGTTACAAAATTATAATAGCACATTTAGAGAAGAGATGATAATTGTGCATACTATAAAATCTGCTCTGCTATTTTTAGAAGAAAAAAATTAAAGTCTTAATATTCTTCCTTGTAAAAACTCCAAAACTGTTATTGTTCATTATACACATTTGAATATTATTTAGCCATTAGAAAACATATGCTTGGAGAAAATGACAAAAGACATTGACAGTCTTGTACAGCAAAATGTCAGTGTGTAAATTAAATTTTACAGCATTTTATTTGCTTATATAAGTATGTATATAAAAACATATGGCAGCAAAAAGGAAAAAATCAGTAAAAAGCATTCAATGAGTTCCAATGATTTGGAGAGGTTTCTTGTTGACTGTAGCATGCTAGGCAATTAAAAAAGAACTTTTTTTTCCCACAAACTTTGTATTTTCCAAGAATTCTATCATACTTTTTATACTTGAAAAAATATGGAGGCAAAAACAAATCCCTTCACTTCCTCCTAGTTTAAGATATAAAAGAGGAGAGAAGACAAATAAATAAATAAATAAATCTGACTAAGTATTTAAGCCAGGAAAAATTTTATCAATGAGGAAAATACTTAAAGAATGTTTTATCTACATTTTGTAATGTAGGACAGTAGATTGTTTGGAGGACCTTACTATTCTGGCCTCTGAGCACTGGGCTCTAGCTCTGTGAATATGTGAGCAATAAGTGAAGCAGCTTATTTAAACAAAAAGTGAAACATAAATGAGTACTTTCAATTCTTCTATGCTTTTCTGCCCCTTTCATTAAGAGCCTCACTATAGGGCTGGGGAGATGGCTCAGTGGAAAAAGCACTTCCCTGGCAAGTGCAAGGGCCTGAGTTCAATCCCCAGTTCCACTACAAAAAGAACAACAACAACAACAAAGCCTCACTCTACTCACTAACACAGACCAATGTTTGGTAAATACACCTTAAGGTCTTATTCCCTCTCTTTAACCTAGAGCTCTCCCAGTGCATATTGATGGCTAACATTTTAAATTCTGTCCTGGACCTCAAATTCTGGAATTAAAGAGCACTCTGATCAACGATTGCTGAAAAAAAAAAAGACTCTGAATGTTTCATCAGGAAGAAATGATAAATGTATAAGAGCATAGAAAATAGGATAGAGTTTGATACCCAGCATGCCATGCTTAGCCCCAACCCTGGGGCTCACTGAGAAGGTGAATGAGACTGGGCGTGGTAGCCAGCCTGTAATCTCAGTGTTTGGGAGGCTGAAAACAGGAGGATCACTGTAAGTCCGAGCTAGGTAGTGAAACCTTATAGAACCTGTAGTAAATGCACAATAAAAGAAAATAACATAGAAAACTTATCCTAGTTAAAACATTGAGATATTATATGTGTGTGTGTATATATATATATATATATATATATATATATATATATATATATATGATATACATTCTATATTTATGAGGTATATACTATATATAGGAAATAGATATAAATAGGAAATATATATAAGAAATATATATATATTTCAACAGACATGCATAATTTGGATATTTAGCCATTTACCTAAATTAGTATAAAACACGCAAAGCCCCAGAAAAAGTAAAATAAATGCAACTCTCAAAGAAAATCTTTCCTTAATATGAGAAGGATTAATAGAAAAATACAAAAAAGCAACCAACTGAAGACCAAATGTCTCCACTCAGAAAACACTGAAGTCAGTGGAAAACCTGATACTACCCTAGGTATTTTAGCCAGAGCTTCATTTCAGAGTTATGCAATTATAAAATCATTGACTGATCTAAAAATTATCTTCCTTTTTAGACCTTGGACCTCAAAAAATAAACCTCAGAACATGGCATAAATGCCCGTGTAAGGAGCTGGTACCAGGGACGTGATCAGGAGAGAGAAATAAGGGACCGGGGGGTCAGGCCAAAGTGAGTGAAATGATAGATAAGGAATAGAAGCAACTGCTCTGGAGAAATCACGAATCCTCCCTTTAAAAGCCCTCTCCTCCTGAGACTCCTCTGGAAATTAAAAAAAAAAATTTCCTTAGTGTATATTTATGATAATGTAATGAAAAATTAAATTAAAAATTATAAACCAAGCAAAAAATAGAAATAAGGATTGGGACATAGCTCAGTGGCATAAGTGCCTGCCTGGCATGCATAAGGCCCTGAGTTTGATTTCTAGTATCAAAAATAAAAAGCAAAGAAAACTTATCCTAGTTAAAACATTGAGATAATATATTTATACCGAGCCTCTTTGCATGCTCTGAGAATTTGTTCTATCATTCTTTGCCTCTGTAATGAATCACATCTAAAAGAGCACAAAAAGTATCATAGTTCACTGGAAGAATCTTACAGAGCTCAGACACTTTCCAAAGTTCAAAATCCTACCTCTTTATCTATTTATAGTACAAAACAGTAGAAATCAGAAAAATAAAGGTTGTGTGCAGTATGTTTGTATGCCAAGAGGTACAATTAGATTTTAGGGTCATTACATTTACAAGGAGACCCTTTCAGGAAGAAAAGATGAGCTGTCTCCCTTCCCTCTAAAGACTGGAAAAATTTGTATTTCCTTGGCCTACCCATGAAATGTCTGAAAAATTCTTCACTAGGTCCTACCACATTAACCGAGGCTTAAGTGAGCACTTACACAGAATGGGATTCAAATCATTTACAATTTATTGTGAGGTAATTAAGGAGAAATATTTCTATGATCCAGAATACTTCCAGGGTACATTTAAAAAGGATGGAAATTTCAAATGCAGTAGTGACCAGTGATGCAATCTAAAAGACATTCAGGAATAAAGAAGCTAAAATATTAATAAAACTGGAGACTAAATGTTGAAATGTTTTTATGAAAAGCTCACCAGCATTATAGCCTTAAATGCCAGGAGGGAGAGATCACATATAAAAGCAGAAAAAGTTCATAATCACTTTCTCATATGAATGTATTAACTTTGTGGACACAAATTGTCATCTAGAGTTACAGATAATGGTCTGGATACTTTTTGATGCTAATAACCTCTACATTCTTTTACATAGTAGAAAAGCAGGAAAAGTGATTGTGAATATTGATTGTATATGTACAGCAGTTTCTTATTATCTATGGCTGAGTTTTGTCCAGGTTTCCTGTCAATCCCAAAATACAATGATACTAAAGTATTTCATATAATCTTCTATAGTATTCACATATAACCTATATCTATATTTATATCTATAGCTATAGGTATATCTATACATAATGAAATGAAGCCTAAAAGACATACAAAAAGGAAAGCATAAAAATAGGTACCTTGGGGCTGGGGAGATAGCTCAGTTGAGTAAGTACTTGACTGGCAAGCACAAGGGCCTGAGTTCAATTCCTGGCTCCGCAAAAAAAAAAAAAAAAAAAAAAAAACCCTAATGGGGATTAAAAAAAAAAAAAAAGGTACCTTGATTTCAACCTTGCTTTACACTTTCCATCTATAAAAACAAGATGACAATTTATCAGCTTGTGAAGAGATATGAAACAAATAATTACCTAACCAATAATTTTGATCCCAGTGATTTGCCATTCATATGTGAGCTCTCTAAAACAACAGATATTTACATATTAAGAATTAAAACATGACATAACAGAAATGTTTGATGAGAGAAAAACTCTTAAAAGCCAAACAAAAATGGCTAAAGAAAAAAATTCAAAATTGAAAAAATAAAAAACGTTGGAACTTTTTGTCTAGGAAACAGAGACGACAGAGCAAGCAATTTGACTTCGATGTAAGTTCAAACATCTGTTTTGAATAATGTAGATATTGGAGTGAACCTTTTAAATATTGTCAAAGAGTAGCTTTCATTACTTAAAAAAGCAAATAAAGATAAGAGTAAGAAAAGAACTATTAAAGACTAGATTAAACAAATTTAGTTCACTGCTGCAATTTTAATAATTTGAAAATCTCATTTTAAACTGTTTTTATTAAATTATAAGGCTAATTCATCAATTCATCCTGTAGCTAAATACTAAAGAAGTTTGCAGCAACCCAAAATGAACTCCCCAGCAATGGCCAAATTGAATGAAAGATCATATACATATATATAATGAACAATATATTAAAAAGGATGTCATTTAAAGTATGCTAAGCAGTAACTTTCTGTTCGCTAAATTACTTCAGTAGATCTTGAGCTTTAGTTTTGTTGCTTTATTTGTAGAGGAATAGACAGATGATAGAATAATGTTTTATGGACATTTACATATCAAATCATGTTTCTCTGTACTTAATGGCATTCCAAAGATCAAATATTGGAGCTGATTTTTTAAAATTTATCCCAAGATATATTATATGCATATAATGGGTTTCAGTGTTATTTACTTATTTATTTATTTATTTCTATTTTAGTAAGGTTCTATAGGCTGTACAGGGTCTCACCATGTAGATCGGACTGGTAGTGATTCTCCTGTGTTCAGCCTCCCAAAGAACTGGGATTGCAGGTACACCCAACTACTCCCAGTCTCATGCCCTGGGAGCAGGGCCGTGTTTATATTTATTTATTTATTTTTATTTATTATTCATTTGGTGCAGGATCTCACTATGTAGCTTACAGTTGTAGCGATCCTCTTGTTTCAGCCTCCCCAGCACTGGGACTACAGGCATGCACCTTCATGCCTGAGCAAGGTAGCCAGCTCATTGCATCCAGGGGTGGAACCTGCACAGCATGTAATGTCAGGGATCAAACCCTGGTCCATGTGCTTGCGTAAGCAGGTGCTTAATCTACTGGGCTATCTCACTTGCCTGAGTGTAATTTAATTGGTAACTGAAATAAATATAGTCATTCAACTATTGTAGATGCTTCAATTCAGCAAGATAAGCCAATATAGTCCAATAGTCCATAATATTAGTGGGTTACCAGAAGAATTGAGAATATCAGAAGTTTTCGACTTGAGCCTTTTTCAGCTCAGCATGTTAATATTATTTTTTTATACCTCGTGGTTATCTTTTTCTGCTGCATGGTCAAGACCAAGTTAAAGCAAGACCTATATAACTAAAAATGTAACTTTTGCTATTTGATAAGGTCAGTCAAATCCCTTCAGGATTTACCCTGAAACCGTGTATGTAGATCTTTCGACAGTATCAGGTATCTGGAGGAGTCATGGCCAATGACAATGGAACAGCCATCTCTGACAAAACAAAAACAAAAGGGGGGGATATAAATGAAGGACCATTTTGTAGTGGAAAAAAATATATATATATGTACAAAATAGTTAGGATAGATATACAACTACTATTTCTTAGTTCAATGAGAAGAAAGATTTGTACTAATATTGTTTGGACATGATATCATGTCTGCATCTTGTCCTCTGAGTAACTACCATGAAGACAATAGCATGCAATGTATTAATTAATGTAACTGTCCTATTAAGCTATTTTGAAACTGTCTCATTGTGATTACTTTCTGATTAAAATTAATAAAAATAAATTAAGAGAAAATAAATATAAAAATCATTTTAAAATTTCAATTTACTAGCAGTAACCAATCATCAAATTAAAATAATCAACATAATTTTTTAAAAATTACTCATATATTTAAGTTTTGAATCACTTGTTTTAAACATTAGATCAGTTTTTCCCGAATACAAGAATGCTTTTTGCTATAAAGAAATTTTGGTTGTGAAGGACAAAAAACAGGTTGCATGCTTAATGCATTTTGAAACCAGAAAAAATGTCAGATTTCAGGAAAATGTATTGATCACAATCTTCAAAATAATAAGCTTAAACATTTTGTTTCCTTTAATTTTCCACATGCACAAGTAAGAAAAGGAAGTAGCTATTAAAATTTGTCATTATTAACACAGGATGAACTAATTTTACATTGTCATAACTATTCCTATCTAGAAGGAACATGATTTCTAATGTAGTAACATGAATTCCCACCTTTATAACTTTGTCAAGTAGCTCAAGTAATTTAGACTGCATTGTCGTAGTTAACTAAGGCCAAATGAACTTATCATCTCTAGCAATTAGAGGTCTTCATAATCATTTCTGTGCCCTGACGGAGTATTTATATGTGGATGCTAATTTGAATCTTGATGATTAAGGTAGCATCTCACCTTTGCTAGTGTTGCTATGGCAGTATTATAATTAAAATTAGGCAAAGTAAAGTAATAAACTCTATACTCTATTAACTATTGTCTCAAACTACAAAGTAAATGTAAAGCAGACTTACAAAACTATTTTTTAATTGTTTTTGTCTCTTTGCTTGATTTTCTCTTCTCATTCCTTTCATTATGGCGTAAAATTTAGAGAAATTAAGCTGTCAATAACTGGGAAACATTGAATTGGTAAGCATTGTTCAAGAATGGTCAAAAAGAATATCTTCACTCTATCAGATATGATCAGATGATGTCAAATGTAAAAAATAAAGTTAATTTTCTATCAATTTATCTTTTTTTTCTTTTATTATTAAATTTGTGTTACTTCTGAGCAAAACTGACCAAAGAATTTTGCCTTAATAACCACTTTCTTAAAACAATACTAGAGAATGAACTTAGGCCCTAGACAATATACTATGTTGCTAACTCTTTTTAAAAATTTTAATTTTAAGGCAGGTCTTTCCTAAGTAGCTAGGTTGTCCAGCTGTGCTGAAATTTTCAAGCCTCCTGCTTCAACTTCATTGACTGCTGGGATTTTACAGATATGCTGACATTCCTTGCTTAACCTAAAAGCCATTTTATATTAATTTAACATATACTCTCCCTTTTACCATACACAGCTTGTATTTCAATTCCAGTTTCTAGTATTCAAGTAGAACGGTAATACTAGTGTCTGAAGAGAAATAAATGACAATTACGAGAACACTCTCTGATTGAGCACCATCACAATTACTTCATCAGTTGATCCCCTTCTAAAAACTGATTCTAAAACACGAATTTAGGTTCAGATTGTCTGAGAAAATGTCATAAATAAAGAACTAAGGGAATAAAGAAACTCTAAATTGGATGGTTATGATCAAGTTTTCAATGAAGGCCACTGGGGCTGTTTCACTAAGGACTCAGAATTGTGTGAATCATGTCTCAAAATCAATGAAGCAAGACTGCTGCCAGGAAGGGTGAGCAAGCATTAAAACATGCAATCATCCGTGGTAAAATAACATAAAAAAGGTAAGTCGATACATATCCGTTATAGCCATCAATGCAAATGCTCTCACCAATCAAAAAAAAAATATTGGCAAAATGATCCACCAATATTCTGCATTAAAGAAACACATTTAATCCAAAAAGAAAAGATACCATAAACTAAGAGTCAAAGGATGAAAAGTGATCTTCATGCCATAGGAACCCAGAGAAAAGCAGGGGTACTATTCTATTTGCAGACTAAGTAAACTAGAAACCAAAATTGATCAGAAAAGATAAAGCAGGTCACTACAGTTGATAAGTGAAAACTGCTCAAGGAAAAGAAAGAGATAACAATCACAAATGTATAGGCACCAAACTCTGGTGCACAAAACTACATAAAGCAAATATTAACAGACTTAAGAAAATAAGTATTAACATACTTGTAACACAAGACCTCAGTATTCCACTCTCACAAATAGCTGGATTGATAAAAAAAAAATTCAGAATTCTACCAATCCTATGATCAAATGGACCTAGTAAATGTTTACAAAGTGTTTCACTCCAAAACAGGATATAGTCTTCTCAGCTCCACGTGGAATGTTCTCCAAAACAGACCACATACTAGCTCACTAAACATACATAAATAAACATGGAGGAACTGAAATTATCCATATGTACTATCTAACCACAGCACACTGACACTAGAAATGAATGACAAAAAAAAACCCAAAACTACATAAAAATGTGGAAATTAAACAACACTCTTCTGAACAACCAATGTATCAGAGAAGAAATTAAAGATGAAAATATAATTAAATGATAATTCTGGTACAACATACCAGAATTTGTGCAAAGCAATGAAAGTAGTCCTATGAGAGAAATTTTTGAACTTTTTCCACCAAAAAAACAGAACAAGCTCAAATAAACCAAATGTTGAACTTCCAAATTCTAGAAAAAAGAACACATCAAACCCTAAAATTCATATGAGGAATTTATGAGGGAGGAAATTACAAAAATAAGACCAGAAAGTTATGCAATTGAGACTCAAAAAGCAACAAAAAGAATCAAGTAATCAAAGTTGTTTCTGGGGCCAGGGAGATAGCTCAATAGCTTAGATGCCTACTCGGCAAGCACAAGGTCCTAAGTTCGATCCTCAGTACCAAAAACAACAACAATAAAGTTGTTTCTGTGGAAGAACAAATAAAAATGCACCTTATATTATTACTGGAGGTATATGAATTATATGGTAAACTTCGAATGTTTTCAAAATTTTACTGCTTCCATTTGAAGATAAATGTTGGGATAATTTACATTTGTTTAAATATTTTGCATGAAGGGCCAGCGGTATAGCTCAGCCGACTAAACGCTTGCTTAGGTAAGCAGCGGCCAGGGTTGGATTCCTGCTTCCGCATCCCGCACCGCCCCACCTTCGGGTGCGCTGAGCTCGGCGATGGAGTCCGGGTGTGGTGGCGCGCGCCTGTAATCCCAGCCCTAGGGAGGCAGAAAGCAGGAGGATCGCTATGAATGTGGGCTGCATAGTGAGACCCTGTACACAAAAGAAAACTAAATATTTTGCATGAATTGAACAATGCTGATAAAAGAATTTGTTGTTATATCTTAAAATCCTGTTTCAGAAAGCAAACTTGTGTGTAAATACGTTATCTACTTGAAAAAATATTTCACTACAATTATGAGGTATATAAAGACAACTGCAGTAACAGCAATGTCAAAAGTCTTATTCAGATCAATTTTCAAGACTTGACATAGGAGTTGCATATGAGTTTTCAATACTTTTAACTGATATAAAAAAGTACATATTTATAGGACATATTACGATTTGATTGAGTAATAAACAAATCGGAGAAACAGAATCTGCATCACCTTAAATTTGTATCATTTCTCTATGGAAGTTCATTCAAGCCGCTCTCTAATATCCATTAGAGAATATATCCATTTTCAGATATATTATGCATTGCTGTAGAACTCTTTCTTCCTATTTAACTGTAACTTTATTTCTAATTACCAGTCTCTCTCCATTCTTTCTTTCCCACCTGTGGTAACTACCATTCTAACTTAACTCTTAGGAGATTAAGTGTTAGATCTCATATGAATGAGGCTGTGCAGGGTCTCTGTTCCTGGCTTATTTCATTTAATACAAAACCTTTAGGTCTGCACATGCTATGTTATAGGGCAGCACTTCAACCTTTCAGGGAAAATTGGTATTCAGAGATACATATGCTGATCAAACTATTTGGTGAATATTTAACTTTTAAGAATTTTTACAATAGAAGACGTATTGCCATTAATCCTTCTTAAAATATCATACTTAGCTTTGAACAATGTTTTTCTGTCACTTTGCTCACTTTTAAAAGCAGTTTTGAAAGTTCTCTTCTGTGACTGTCTTTGCAGGATGCATTAAAAGAAACATTGTGAATGGTGTGCTAAACGTCATCCAGTGAAAAGTCAACCTGTAAATCTCTCGGTGTGCTCATCCACCAGATGTGCCACCAGGTGACTTCTGGCTCCTTGGCAAAGTCAAAATGGCCATGTTAGGGAAACATTATGAACTACTTTCCAGACATCTATACAGCCAGGATAGCACAACTCAACATTTACAAGAAGACGTTTGGACTTATTTCAAAAAATGACAATAACAATCTTATAAAAGTGATTGAAGTGAGTAGAAATATTTGGAGAGGATTAGTGGCCACATACTTTTTATTAATAATTTTTAAAAGAAATTAATCATAGACTTAATTTATTTTTCTCATAAACAAATACGTTGATTGATCAATTCCTTTGGCTTATATTGTCATTTGTTATTGGACATTTAGGATTGGTTCACAGTGCTGTTTCAGTTATTCCACAATAATGTTAGAGCATTGCTAATTGTGCTATAAAAACTATGCAGACAGTTGTTTCTTAGACTGGTTTTCATTTGTGGATAAAAGGAATGTAGAGTCATATGACAGTTCCTCTTTCTAATTTTATATTTATCTTTCTAATGCACGCCATAATAGAAGTGCCATTTCTTTTGACAATATGAGTTCTCCTTTCTCTACATTCCCCCAATATTGGTTTCTATTTTGTAACAGTCATTCTTATAGATAAGGGGATATATCTTTAAAGGTTTGATTTACATTCTCATATAGACTAGCATGCTTACTATTTTTTTCATATCTGTGGTACATTTTTATGTATTCTTTTAAGAAATGCTATTTGAGAGTGGAAATTAAAATTACAAAATTTAATTTTCCTTATCTGTTGTGATAAAAGTCCAGGCTTATTGTTGATGGACTTTTTCTTCTCTAATCATCTAACTTTTACCTCTACCCAAAGGGCCATAATTGCAGTACATTATAAACAACAGAAATCTGTCTTTCACTATTTTGAAGGCTGGAACCCAACCTCATGAAAGCAGCGTAGCTGACTTCCCACTGCCTAGGCGGTCATTTCTTCTTTTTTTTTTTAATTTTTTTTATTTTATTGAACTACAAATGTCAATCAGACAGTTTCAAGACACCTTAACAAGACAGATTCGATAAATTAAAACATTGCAAACTGTTTTCATAATGTTTTGGTATTGTGCAAGGTGCATACATGATATATCTACAGATATTATTTTAGCAGATATCTATCAGTGAACTAAGAGTGTAGCTGCTTACTTATCTTATTTTTTATACCTGAATTATATCAAAAATTCAATAATTATTTTCCTAGTGGATGACTGTAGTACTAGAAGCCGACATAATATCCTGTCCAACCACCATTAGTGCAGATCTTGCCTCTCATAGAATGATATAGAAGCACAGCGTTATCTATCCCAACTGTACTGTCTATACACACACATCATGATT
>PVKA01012150.1:0-58633 GCA_004027165.1 Ctenomys sociabilis | reverse complement strand
TTTTAAAGTTCTGGACCTGATCCTCATTTTTATGGCTTTTAGTGACTCCTACATATTCAAAACTGAGCTAATGCTCTTCTCCCAAAACTTCTTCTTTTTCAGAATTTCCTTTTTACCAAGCTAATGTTACTATCACCTATTCAACCACAAACTCTGACACTATGAAGTTTACCCCTCTCTTGTTCATTGTCCCACATTAAATTATTCACTGCCCCAACCCAGTCAATTCCATCTCCTAAATACATGAGATATCTGTCTACATCTTTCTATTTTCTATGTCACTCCTAAAATCTGAGTTAATTTTATTGCTTATATTATTTCAGTAGTTTCCCAACTACTTTTCTTTCTTTGAGCTGGGTACTCATGATGTTTCCCTGGCAAGCCCCAAACTACTGTTTCATCTGATCCTCCTACCTTGACTCAGTGGTTGGGACTACAAGGCATGGTGTGACTGCATCTGGCTCTGCTTTTTCTTTACTTCTAGTCTTGCCCTCCACCATCCAAATCATTTTTCACACATCAGCCATAGCGATCTATTTGGAAACAATTGAAACCATGAATTCTCTTTTCAGTCATTGTTCAGTCATTGTTAACATTTATAAACTGCTTTATTATGTGTTGGGAAGCTATCCTAGGGACAGGAGCTATACAGGAAAAACTGTAAGAAGGGAAGTCTAGTAGTTTTTTTTGTTAATTGACAGTTTCTTGAAAAGATGCATGTAAACAGAGTATTTGAACATTACTTTCCAATATTCCTCATAACCAACCCAGTTCAGGTTTCATTTTCTGCTTGCATTTTTCTATTCTTTATTTTGAATTCCACAATTCTTTATCCTCCTATATTCTATTGTTTTCATGGCACTTATTTTTTAATTATATGTTTTGTTGTGCTTCTTTCCATTATAATACAAGCTCCTGGGAGCCAGAGGCTTATGTTTTGTTATGCTATTATGCCCTGTACCTAGAGCTTAGAAGCAGCCCAGAAAAATTTAGCTGGTGTAGTGTTTTCTGTAATCCCATATACTTTGGTGACTGAGAAGAGGGAGGATTCAAGTTCCAGGCTACCCTAAGTAACTTAGTGAAACACTGTCTCAAAAAAAAAAAAAAAAGATTCTAAATGTAGCTCTAATATAGCTCTGTGAAGGTGTACTGGGTTCCATTGCCATTACTAGGGAGAAAAGTTAAAGATATAACCATCTATACATCTTCTTGCTTCGTTTTCTCTTTCTCTCATGTATATTCTATTCAAGTGCTAGGATCTCTGAACCTCATGATATTAGTAAACTGTATTTTATAGTTAGCTACTTTTCAGGTTTCATTTATGCCTACGTTTTAGTCATATTTTAGATGTTCAACTACCACTGCAAGAACGCTAGGAAGATTTGAGGGCAGCAAACAAATTATGGCTGCTCAGTCAAAATCGGCTTAACTTCTAGGTATGCTGTGAACTCTAGTCTGTAAGGCAGCTAAAAAGTTTTTTCCCATAGGGTGACCACATCTAGACTAGTCTTTTAAGTAATATATTTGGTCTTGACGTAAAAAAGAATTAGCGTAGGACAGGTGATAGAACGGAAGTACGCCATTGCTCTTTCTGGTGCTTAGTGCTTGGTAACCGCGTTCATCCCATTCAGATGTTTTACATGCCGAGTCACAAAGGATTTCTCCCTCGAGTCCGTGTGAAGGACAAGATACACAAACTATGATGAGAGCGGGAAAGATTTTGGAATGCTAGTTCTCCACTTGGTTCTCCATCTAATAAAACACTTCTTGCGGAGGGCTACTAGCTACATATCTCAAACTAACACTCTTGTACGTCATAAAAGCGCTGCAGGCATCCTCTCCCGTCATCCTCCGCGTCAGTCTCTCCGCCTCTTCTCCCTCTCCACGCCCACTTTAGGTTTCGAAATGGTCTCTGGGTGCTCCAAGAATCCAGCCTCGTCCCTTTGGTTCCTCCCCTTCCCTATTCCTATTGGTTGTTTCCGTGAGCATGATTTAGTTCTTGCCTCATGATTGGCTAAAATCAGAGCGTCATCAGCGGCCAGAGGGGCGGGGGAGGGGGAAGTTGGCGTGAGCGAGACCCGCCTGGAGGGGGGGTTCGGGCCTGTACTACTCAGCGGCTACGGCCTCACCAACGCCGGCCGCTGGCCGCCGCCGCTGATCCCGCCGCCTCTGGAACGCGGAGGAGGAGGAGCGGCTGGAGGAGTAGGAGTAGGAGTAGGAGTAGGGGGTGGGCCCCGGGGAGCGGAATGCCCATCGCTACAGTGGGGTGGTGAATGCTGAGCAGAGCCACACTTGCTGCGGTCTGTGCCACCGGGAGGAAGTTGTGGTGTGCTGCCGGGCGGGAGCTCGCAGCGCTGTGGAGAGTTGAAGTGCGGGGTCTCTGCGAAGACTCTACCAGCCTCTTTCCTAAAACTCTAGCCATGCCTGGAAGGAACAAGGCAAAGTCCACCTGCAGCTGCCCTGACCTGCCGCCCAATGGACAGGATTTGGGCGAGAGCGGCCGCGTTGCACGTTTAGGAGCGGACGAATCTGAGGAAGAGGGACGGAGCAGGGCTCTTAGTAACACCGGAGACCCAGAGATCGTCAAGTCGCCCAGCGACCCCAAGCAATACCGGTGAGGGAGTTGGCTGGACCCGGCCGGGGGGGCCGGAAAAGAACAGGGTAGGGCCTGTTGTTAGAGCGGCCATCACCTCCTGTCTCCATATCTCCCGAAGAGGCAACAGAGTCCACTTCTTCCCTCAAATGCTTTCTTGGGTGGCGGTGGCGTTGCCAAGGCCATTGGACTCTATGTGATGGCAAATCGGGTCTGTGTGTGGGAAATCGGGTCTCTCAAGGTATCAGGAAGACATCAGAATGGGAAGAGCTACTTAAGTAATTTTGACGTTTGCTAAAGCAAGAGAGGAGGTTTCTGTGAGGAAGGCAGGCTGGCGTTTGGATAGTATGTTACGAGGAGGTTGACCGAGCCGGGGGTGAGGGGGGTGGGTCTTAATTTTGTAAGAGAAGATATTTTAAGGGAATATTATCACTAAACATTCTAGGGGTCCTAAGGTGAAACAGAGTAAAACTATCAGGTGAAAGTTACATGGGTGGCTTCAGTAAAAAATGCATCATAGTTGACCAAAGATGAAGGGGCTTGTGAAGTGGATTCATACTAGGATGGTTGGCTGACCTTTGCCAAAAGTACATTAGGACTTGGGTTTTAATTTTGTGAATGGCAGGCTTGTAAAATGGTGACTCATTCCTCACTTGAGTATTTCCTCGTGAGCCAGTTTATTTCATAAAATATTGTGACTATGATGTATCTATTTGCTTTCTTTGGGAGACAGGCTGGCCCTTGAGCTCACTTTGTAGCCTAGGCTCGCCTTGGATTTGCAGTGATCCTTTTGCTTCATCCTCCCAAGTGCTGGATTAAAATAGCCTGTGCCACCACTCCTGGCTATTTTATTTTTTCGTGACAGGGTTTCATTATGTAGTTCTGGATGGACATGAACTCACTGTGTAGTCCAGGTTGGTCTCCAGCTTTTGCAGTTTTTCTTCTGCCATGGTGTTCCTAGTAGTACTGGAAAGACCGTGCATCACCACATGCCTGACAGTATTTTAAATGGAGTTGATAAGCCGGGCATGGTGGCGCATGCCTGTAATCCCAGCCCTCGGGAGGCTGAGGCAGGAGGATTGTTGTGAGTTCGAGACCAGCCTGAGCTACAAAGTGAGCTTAAGGCCAGACTGAACTGCATAGTGAGACCCTGTCTCAAAAAGACAAAAAATAAATAAATAAATAAATGGAGTTGATGTCCCAACTTCGTTTTACAATTGAGGAAATTGAGACCCAAAGAGCTTTTTCTTGCTACACAGCGAAATAATACTAGAGCTAGTATGAAAGTTTTGGACATGTAAGACCCAATCTAGTACACCATTTGCTGAATTTTAGGAAGTTCTTACTCATTTTGAATTGTAACCTAGAGGTTCGTGTATTTTTTTTTTTTTTTTAAATAAACCTAAGTGTAGGAAAGAACCTTAGAGATAAATCTTTTCCATTGCCACACCATTCCCATTTCACAGATGACAAACCAAGGTCTAGAAAAATGTGCCTTAGCCACAAGTCTAAGACCACCCAATTTTTCCTTTCACTCCATTTCTGGGGTTAACATTAGACAATTCTTTGTGTTATTATTTCCTGTTTATATAAAGTTACATAGTAGCTAATGTTTATAGACTATGCACTATGTCTGATACTGTTTTAAATGTTATACACTGTCAGATATTGTTTTCATTGCTTTGGATATATTTAATGATCTTTCTGCAAATTGATTTGGCAGATACTTATTAGCTCATACTGTGTGACAGGTGCTGAGCTAACTTAAATTTTTTCTGAAACTTGGTCAAATATAGTACAATCAGTAAATAATGCCTTATTTTGATATACAGAAATTATTGTGACAGTCCTTTCCCAATGAGGTGTGGTGGCAAAAGCCTATAATCCCAGCACTTGACAGGGGCTGAGGGAGAAGGACCGCTGAGAGCTCTGGGATAGCTTAGACTATATAAAGTGAGTTGAAGGCCAGAGTGAATTGCATAGCTTGACCCTATCTCAAAAAGACAAAAAAAGGAAAAAAAAAAAAAGCCTTCCTTTCTTTTAATGAATTTATGATGTTTCAGAGGGCCATAGACACATAAAAATAAAATTAGGACTCTAAAGTTTTATAGAAGGCACAACAGAAGTATGTGCTATGTAATTTGGTGAGTAAAGTATGAAATGACGAGTTCCACCAAGAAAGTCTTCAAAGAGGAGATCATACGGAATAGCTGTTTTTTTTTTAAATAAATTGTTGTATTTCTGTCTTCCTGTGGCCTTTAAGTCATTGTGTTTTCAGTTTACTTTAAAATGGAGTTTTAAAACAATAGTGTTTTTTGGGGCCGGGGAGATGGCTCAGTGGAATAAGTGCTTCCCTAGCAAGTGCGAGGGCCTGAGTTCAATTCCTGATTTTGCCAAAAAAAAAAAAAAAAAAAAGTGTTTTTCAATAACTTCCTTTTTCCAAAAGAGGTAGCTCATCTGTCCATCTTTACCTGTTTTATATATTAAAGTTTCAATAACTTCATTTATTTTTATTTTTTGAGATAGGGTTTCTCTATGCAGTGCAGGCTGGTCTCGAACTCACTTTATAGTCCAGGCTGCCATTCAGCTCACAATGATCCTTCCGCATCATCCTCCTGTGTGATGGGATTACAGGCATGAGCCACCATGTCTGGCCTCAATAGACTTTTGTTTTAAAATTAATTTTATTGAGAAATAGCAATGAGACAGTTTCAAAACAGGTTAGTAGGACAGTTACTATAATTAATACATTGCATATTGTTGTCTTTGTAGTAGTTATTCATAGAACAAGATGCTCAATAGACTTTTTTTTTTTTTTTTTTTTTTTTTTTTTTTTTGTGGTACCGGGGATTGAACTCGGGACCTTGCACTTCTAAGGCAAGTGCATATTCTACTGAGCTGTCTCTCTGGCTTCAATACTTTGGGGGAAAAGATTTTGTTGCTCTAAAACAAAGGTGGGCCACTTGCTTCCCTGGCAAGCACAAGGGCCTGAGTTCAATCCCCAGTCCCCCCCTCAAAAAAAAAAAAACAAAAAAACAAAAAACAAAGGTGGGGACTGGCAAGATAGCTTAGCTGACTAAGTGGGTGGAGGGACTGGGGTTCCTTTGTACCACATGCCCCTCTGCCCCTGCCCCTGGACTGCAGAGTCTGCTGCTGAGTCTGGGCATGGTGGCACAAGCCTCTAATCCCAGCTCTGAGAAGGCTGAAAGTAGGAGCATCATTATGAGTCTAAGCTGTATAGCGAGAGCTTGTACCAAATACATTAAAAAAAAAAAAAAAAAAAAGATAAAATACTTTGGGACTAGATAATCTTTAAAGATTTATCCAGCTGGGGATGATGTTGCATGCCTGTAATCCCAGCAGTCTGGGAGCATGAGGCAGGAGCATCAACAAATTTAAGCCTATGCTGGAAAGTTTAGGGGTTTAGTGAGACCTTGTTTCAATTTAAGAAAATTAAATAGGCTAAGAAATGTAGCTCAGTGTGAAGACTGTGGTTTCAAACTCCAGTACAACACAAAAAGGAAAGCAAACAAGCGAGCCCCATATTTAAATTAAATTAACTGAATTTTTGAAACCAGGATCAGATAAGGTATCTCCAGGCTAGTGAGCTAAATTATCCTTCCAAGAGTTGCTCGGATGTTACCTTTTTTTTTTTTTTGGTGGAACTGGGGATTGAACTGAGGTCCTTGCGCTTGCTAGGGACTGAGCCATCTCCCCCCCTTCAGATGTTATCTTTGTAAAAAGTTTCTCAGGCAAAGTATCTCTGCAGAACTTTGTTAAGTGATACAAAGTGTATCTCTAGTTCAGGATATGACTAATAAGTTACATTTCTTGAATGTGTGAATGAGCACTAAAGGAGAGTCTTCAATGGCACAATGTGGGGGAGATGTCTTAAAATATTTACTGGTCTTCATTTATTAAGTAATTGCCTGATGAATTTCACTTTACTATATATGAATTCAACTTTTTTGAAAAGTTGTCAGTATCTCTGGAGCAGTTAACATTTATGTAGGGAGCTATGTAAATGTCAGGCGTTGATTCTCATCCAGAAGAATTAAGGGCTGCAGATTCAGATTTTTATTGGTTTAGAGTAGAAATTCTGGATTGATAAAATTAGTAGTGGTATGTTCTAAATAATAAATTATTTTAAGGTAGTTTGTTAGGAAGTTTGAATCCAGTAACTATAAAACACTTTTGGTATTCATTTGTTTGTCAAAAGACCTGCATTTTGTATGGATGAAAGGGAAAAAACGAAGAGGCATGTAAGCTTCCTAAAGGTAAGTTTAATTTAAATCTTGGCCAGACTATCACAGTAAGGAGATGTCTGTTTTAATAAATTCTCAATGTACTATAGGAAATAATGGGTCCCTGCTGAATAAGGTATAGGCTATTTCTAACATTATGTTTATTATAATATGCTGTTGAACAGAAGAAGCAGTGCAAGTAGTCTATATAAGCAGAGTAACTGCACTGAGGAACACTAACGTCTTCTTTTTTTTTGGAGGACCGAGGATTGAATTCAGGCCCTTGCTTATTTTACTGAGCTATCTCCCCAGCCCCTCTTCTGAATTCCTTAATACAGTAGTTTAATAGTTGGATGGCTTGCTTCTGAACAGATGCCTTAGGGCAGTGGTGGCAAACCTAGAACCTATGGCAGGCATGTTGTAGTGGGATGTATTTGTGTGCATATATACACACTAATGGTGTGATCATAGACTTGTAGAGCTTCAAAAGAAATCATTATGTATTTACGTGTACATAAATTTTAGGACCATGGCACCACTTATTTCATTGGTCTGATACCTGACTATATGTCTCCATTCCTTTTGCATCCTCTTAGTCTTTTAGAAACAAACTATAAATTATGTCATGAGACTTATGCTTATTTATTTTAGTGTGAGGAGTTGAACTCAGGCAAGAGTTCAGCTGTGCTGCTGAGTGATAGCCCATGGTTTATGCTCTTAACAAGTGCTTTTAAGATTGAATATATTAAATCTTTTAAATACTAGTATGACTTTAATAAACATGTTCATTGTTTCTTGTCATTCCTTAGGCTAATTTCTTTAAGATGGGCTGGTGGGTTAGTAACAGTAGAAAGAGCTATTTTGTTTTCAAATAGGCTAGCAGTTATAAAAGCTGTTTTTGAAGATCTGAGTGATGATGTTAAGTACCCTTTTGTCTTTAAGGAGCAGTGGTATATGAAGTGCTAAGAGAGCAAGTACTGAAACTGGTACATGAAATGTAATAGGCATTAAGATAGAAAGATAGCTCAGCAGCATGAGCGCCTGCCTGGCAAGAGCAAGGTCCTGAGTTCATTCCCTGGTACCATATGCCATGCTAGCCCTAGAACCCCGGGCATGCCATGCCAGCCACTGAAACCGGGTGTGCATGGCTGTAATCCCAGTACTGGGGAATTTGAGACAGGAGGATCACTATGAGTCTGAGCTGTGTAGTGAGGCCCAAAGAGCAAGAATTCTCTTCTGTTAGGTTTGCTACTTAATCCTCAGCACCCATAATGGTATGGTGCACTAAGAGGACAGTGCTGAATATCTGCTGAAGGAAGTCAAAAAGGAAAGAAGGAAGAAGAAAAGAAAGGAAGGAAGATGGCAGGAAGGCAGGCAGGCAGGAAGGAAACAACAAAGGCAGGAAAAGACTGGAAGGAAAGAAGAAAGATGGCAGGAAGGTGAGGAAGGTGTCATGTTTGCTAGGCTAAAAAACCTGTGACTATGAACATTATGTCTGTTTTATTCATCTAGTCTCAGTGTATTATAGCTCCTCATATATTATGTGGAGAATATATGAATGAATGAGTTCTTACTTGCCACCCATTTTTAGGGGTATTTTTGCCAGAAATTTCTTAGGCTAAATTTGAATTCTGGTTTGTTTTTAAAAATAATTACGTGAAGCAATTTACAGAAAAAAGTGATAAAAATTTTATGAAGAGCAGTGACAGTGATACTGTATATTTAACTCATGGAAGCTTATGCTTGGAACATATTAAGCTCTTAACAGCTGTTTTTATGTTTATAGCTACTAAATGATATTTGTATAAATTCAATCTTTGCAGCATTTTTCTTTGTAGCAAAATGTTGGTAACAGATTTTTTCAATTGATTGTATAAAGATTAAATTATATGGTTCTACAGTGAAAATAATACATAGATATAAAAAGGTAGGGTGTTTTATATATTGATGTTGAAAATGTCTTTATTATCATTTCTATTTTTATTTAAGACAGGGTTTTGTTAGGATGTTAAGTTGCCAGACTAGGCTCAATCTTGCAGTCCTCCCACCTCAAGTCTCCCAGAAGAGTATTATTATACTACAGGTGTGCTTGTTTTTTTTTTTTTTTTTTTGTGGAACCAGGGATTGAATTCAGGCTCTTGCGCTTGCCAGGGAAGCGCTTATTCTACTGAACCATCTCCCTGGCCCTGGGTGGTTGGTTTTATTTATTAGTAAAGGACAACTAATGCAACTAATGGCAAAACAAAATTTATATATAGTTTCATTTTTAAAAGGAAAATCCCCTTATAAGCGATAGCTCTTCTATTATATGTATACCTAGAATATATTTTTTATGTTAAAATTTGTACAGTAGGGCCAGCCAAATAGCTCAGTGGACTAAAGTGCCTGCAAGCAGGCACAGGGGTCAGGGGTTCAATCCCCGGGCCTGCCATGCCCTGCCCCTGGGGCATTCTGAGACAGCAGTTGAGCCGGCTTGGTGATGCACATCTGTAATCCTAGCTCTTGGGAGGCTGTAAACAGGCAGATAACTACAGGTCTGATCTAGTAGTGAGACCCTGAATACACTGCAGACCCTTCCCTAAAATTAAAAAAAAAATTTTTTTGTACAGAACTGTTAAGCTTATTTCTTTGGAAATAAAGGAGGATAACTTTTCTTGCTTATATATCTTCAGTGTTTTTTAGTGATTAAAAGATCAATGTTAAGTAATAGATAAAAATATAATGTCATTGTGGACAGTTTAGATAAAAAGAAAAATTAAAAATTACTCTTAATCACATAACCATCATTAACTACTATATAAATTATATGTTTTTTCTTTCTATGTATTTACAATGTATATGTGTTTAGGCTGGGGCTGTAGTTCAGTGGTAGAGTACATTGTATGCACAAGATCCTACATCTGACTTCAGGGATGGCATTGAAAAAATAAAATAAAAATTAAAAATATAATTTACATGTTTTTAAATGGTAAACATACTTTATTGGTATTTGCTTCATGTAATACTTTTAACAGTGTTCTGAAGGACTAGGGAGATAGCTAAGTGGCATAAGTTCCTGCCTGAAAGTGCAAAGTCCTGAGTTCAATCCCCAGCACCAAAAAACAACAACAACAAAAAAAAGTGTTGTGAAGATTTTCTTTTTAGATATGTCTTTCGGTAGTTTAATTTTGCCATAATTGACTCATTACTTGAATCATTATTAGCTTATTAGATTTTTAGATTGTCAGTTTTTTTCCTTTGACCTCAGAAACTTGTTGGGTGTGGCCCAATTATAATGGTTTGATAGAAATACAAGATTAACTTCTTTCTGGTGATGTGATATGCTTCTAAGATAGTCTCTAATTGGAAGACCTAACAGACAAACATAATTATGTGGCCTTGATTTTGATATATTGGAACAGGTTCCTACAATAAAACCAATCATTAAGCCAATTCAAAAGCAAAAGAATGGGCTAGGGAGATGGCTCAGTAGAATAAGCGCTTCCCTGGCAAGCTCAAGATTCTGAGTTCAATCCCAGGGTCTGCCAAAAAAAAAAGAGAAAAATCAAAAGAAGCGCTGGCCAGATAGTGTGGTGGTGCGTGCCTGTAATCCCAGTGCTTGGGAGGCTGAAAACAAGAGAATCATTACAAGAGAATCAGTTTGATCTACATAGCAAGACACTGTAGAACCTGTACTAAACACATTTTAATAATAATGAAAAACTTAGTAGATTAATGTAGTGCCTTTTTAGTTTTCTGTGGCTAGAGCAAAGTTATGCTGGTTTTGAAGGGTTAGAGCTGATTGTAGTTTGGAAAGTGTACTTGGTCATTAGGGTAGGTTTTTAGAGATTATATGTATTTGATAGGGCCGGGGAGATGGCTCAGTGGAATAAGTGCTTCCCTGGCAAGAGCAAGGGCCTGAGTTCAATCCCAGATTCTGAAAAAAAAAAAAAAAAAAAAAAAAAAAAGTGTATTTGTTTTCTGTTACTAACCTAATGTAATAATGGCTTATATTTTGGAGCTCTTACTAAATACTAAGTGGTGGTGTTTACATAAGTTGTTTTTCTCTCTCATTCTTTCTTTCCTTTCCCTGAGACAGGGGTTTCACTGTGTAGTTTAGGCTGATCTTTGAAGTCACTGATTTTTGTAGCCCAGGCTGGCCTCATGATTTTCATGTCTGTCTCCCCTCTCTCCCTCCCTCCTTCCTTCCCACTCTCTCTGTTTTTCTCATTAGATAGGGGCTCATTATATAGTCCACATTGGTCTTGAATTTGTGTAACCTAGACTCCAGGCTGGCTTCTGGACTCACAGTCCTGCCTTAGCCTCTGATTGCTGAGATTACAGACATGCACAACCATCTTTGCTTAAGTTGAAAAATTTTTTAAGTTTTTTAAAATTAATTTTATTGAAAGCCAGGCGTGGTGGCACATGCCTGTAATCTCAGCACTTGGGAAGCTGCGGCAGGAGGATTGTTGTGAGTTCGAGACCAGCCTGAGCTACAAAGTGAGCTTAAGGCCAGCCTGAACTGCACTGCGTGACCCTGTCTCAAAAAGACAAAAAAAATTTATTGAGAAACAAATAGTATTGAGATAGTTTCAAAACAGGTTAGTAGGACAGTTACAGTAATTAATACATTGCATATTGTCTTCATAGTAGTTATTTATAGTATAAGATGCAGACATGATATCCTGTCGAAACACTATTAGTACAAACCTTCTCATTAAGAGAAAGTAGCTGTATATCTCTCCTATTTTATATATACAGGTTATATATATATATATATATATATATATATATATATATATTTTTTTTTTTTAAACTACAAAATGGTGCTTCACTTATAGTCCCCTTTTTTGTTTAGTTTTGTTAGAGATGGGTATTCCATTGCCATTTAAATACTGTAGGTGTGTGAATTCAGCAAAATAATCCAATATAGTCCAGTAGTCCATAATAGTAGTGGGTTATCTGTAGGACTGGCAATGTCAGAAGTTGTTGACTTGAGCCTTTTACAGGATGTTACAGCTCAGCATATTAATATGGCTTTACTTTTTATATCTCGTGTTTATACTTTACTGCTGGATGGTTAAGACCAAGATAAAGCAAGACCTATATAACGAGAAATGTAACTTTTGTATCTGACAATGTCAATCAGATCCCCTCAGGATTTACCCTAAAACGCTGTACTGAAGTTTATAGATCCTTTGTCAGCCATATGGATTAGTCATGGCCATTGCTTGACCAGTTTGCTCTCTGTGAAAGCCTGAGAAAAGTTTTCTCTAGGTGACTCTACTTTGGTACATTATACATCGTTAGTCACTTTCTTCTATGGCCCCATAATCTCTTTGATCAGAAAATTCGGGACACCACTGAGTTACAGTACAGGTTCTCTTATGTCTGAGTCCTCATTGACCTTGAATGGCTAGGACCAAAATGTTGGCTATCCTTGTATCCCTTCTTTTTCTCTAATTTTTGGCCTTCATACTTAAGTTATTAACCCTCGAGAAGAGAAGCTTAATTATATTATTTTCCTATAACATAGGCAGTTGAACTTAACCTCTCTATTTGTCTGAATATCAAACATCTTACACATAACATGGAACAGGTATTTTCTTTCAAGCATTGATATGTTAAATGTTAAATCCCTACAGAATGTGTAGAAAAAAATAAAATAAAAATATTTAAAGAATAGAAATAAACAATTATATATTTTTACACAGAAATTTAGAAATCTAACCATATACAGCATTGTAGCAGGACAGTTCTATGACATTTTTTTCTTATCTCCTGTTTTCATTTATTATCCTTTTTTTTTTAAAAAAAAAAATTACTTGAGAGACGGTATAGCAGTAATTGATATGATATTAGAAGCAGTATGTATTTAGAAGACCAGAATGACAAGCCTGGCCCTAGTATTACACATTACTATCTTCAGTGCAGTTGCTTAGTTTACAGGTATCAGCATATGTAGTTAGTCAGGGATTCTACCCATTAACTGCTAGTTTCAAAAACCTGGTGAAGATTATCAGGATCATTGCCTTAACCATCTTGTGCATATAAATCTATGGTTTTGCCCCTGTCATGTTTCCAAGCTTTTCTCCTTGCCCTCTCTTTGTTGTTTAATCCTTAAATTCTCACTTTCCTTTTAATTGTGTTATAACTTTATATTTTTATTTCTTCTTTTGAGTTCTTACAGTAGGTAGAGTACATGATATTTACACATATGGGTCTGGTTTATTTCACTTATGAGTGTATCTTCAAGTGGCATCCCCTTATATATGAAGATTTTGAGGTAATCATTCTTTGTAGCTGAATAATACTCCATTGTATAAAAATACCATATCTTTTTCATCCATTCCTTAGGTGACGGGCATTTTGGTTGTTTCCAAGATTTGCCAATCACAAATTGTGCTGCTATAAACATATGTACACATATATCACTGTGATATGATGTCTTCAGTTCTTTTGGGAAAATTCCCAGTAGGGGAATAGTTGGATTGAATGGGATTTCCAGTCCTAGTTTTTTTAAGGAGCCCCCATACTGATTTCCATAATAGTTGAATCACTCTACATTCCCACCAACAGTAGAGAAGGGTTTCTTTTTCTCCACAGCCTCTCCAACATTTGTTGTTGGTTGATTTTTTTATGATAGCCATTCTTTCTGGGGTGAGATGATATCTCAGTGTTTTAATTTGCATTTCACAGATGGCTAGTGATGTGGAGCATTTTTTCATGTATTCACTTCTATACTTTTGTCCTCTAAGAAGTGTGTGTTCATCTCAGATACCCATTTTGGATTGGGACGTTAAGGTTTGGGGCCCTAATGTTTTTTAGTTCTTTATAAATTTTAGAGAGACCTTTGTCTGAGTGCTTGTTAGTTAAGATTTTTTCCAAATTCGTGGATTGTCTTTTCATTTTGTTGGTAATTTCTTTTAATGTGCAAAAACTTCTCAATAAGAAGAGGTCCCAGTTGTTAAATTTCAAGTATTAGCCGTGTGATTTGATTTTTGTTCATGACCTGTTTGCCTACCTTTATGTCTTTAAGAGTTCCTCCTACTTTCTCTTCCAGGAGATTTAGTGTTTCTGTTTTAATGTTTAGATCTTTAATCCATTTTGACTTTAGCTTAGTGCATGGTGATAGACCTGGGTCAAGTTTCAGTTTTCAGCATGTAAAGAGCCATGTAAAGAGCCAGTTTTTACAGCACGATTTGTTAAAGAGGCTATCTATCTTCCATTGAGCATGTTTGGCCCCTTTGTAGTATAATTTCAAGTCAGGAATTGTAATGCCTCCTGCTTTGTCTTTGTTGCCCAGGATTGCCTTTGCTATTCTAAGTCTTTTCTGGTTCCAAATAAATTTTAGGAATGATTTCTTTAGGTCTGTGAGGTATGTTGGTGGTAGTTTGATAGGGATTACATTAAATCGATATAACAATCTTGGGAATATGGCCATCTTCGCATTGTTGGTTCTTCCTAACCAGGAGCAGCGAATAGTTTTCCATTTTCTGAAATCCTCTACTATCTCTTTTTTCAGAGTATTTCAATTTTCATTGAATAGATCTTTGACTTCTTTAGTTAGATTAATTCCTAAGTATTTCATTTTCCACAGTGCTATTTGTAAAAGGCATTGTTTCTCTAATTTCCCTTTCAGTGTGTTTGTTATCTATGTAGAGGAATGCTATTGATTTTTGGGTATTGACTTCATATCCTGCTATACTACTGAATTTGTGTATTAATTCCATTATACGCTGAAATTTTTGAAGAGAGGGACTGTCTCTTTGAGTCTTTGTAGATGTTTTCTTCCATTACTAGTAAATGAACTTTCTGTTCTCCTGAGACCTGTTTTCTTGTATACTGGACCCCATTTTCTCTTGTATTAATATCCATTAATTATTATTGTACCATCTTTTTTTATTATATCATCTTGTATCGTAAGGTTTTCCTTTTTACTGTATCTGATGAGAATACTAATAAGCTATAATGGTTTTCATCTTCAGGAGAAAAGTTTTTTTTTTTTTTTTTTTAATACTCTGTTCCCTTTGAGTTACTTTTTATTTGTTTGATGGAACCAGGGATTGAACTCAGGCCCTTGTGCTTGCCAGGGAAGCGCTTATTCTATTGAACTATCTCCCCAGCCCTGAGTTATTTTTGTTAATAGTCTGAATTGTGAAAGTAATAATTATACATGCTCACAATTTGCAATTCAGATATTTCTGTAGTATTGCTTGCAATGTCTATATTTCCTTTTTTTTTTTTTTTAAGTACTACATGTTTGTATACATAGTGATTACCTTCATCCTGGAGAGTTGATATGTGTACAAAACCTAACTTAATTTTTACTTCCCATTTTCTCTTCCCTTCCTTTCCTCTCCCCTACATCTCTTAAACGCCTTCCTTTTGCAAACAAACAAACAACCCCATCTCTTCCCCGTTTCTTATTAACTGTCTTTTATTTTGCTCTTTTAGTTTTTGGGCTTCTTATATAAGAGAACTGCAATTTTTAAGCTTATGTGTCTGATTTATTTTACTTCGCATTATGGTCTCAAGATACATCCATTTTCCTATAGTTGGCTCAAGTTATCCTTCTGTATAGCAAAATAATACTCCATCATGTATAAATACCACATTTTCTTTATCCATTTATCTGTTTATGGACATAGAGGCTATTTTCAAGATTTAGCTGTTATGAGTTTTGTGGTTATAAACATAGGTCTGCATTGTATTTATAGTTGAGAAAGATACCTAGAAGGGGAATATCTGGGTTGAATCGAATTTCTGCTTGTAGTTTTTTTGAGGAAACTCCATAGTGATTTGCATAATGGCCACCATTTCTTGAACTCACGACTGGACTTCTTCCAGGTCAGCAGTGTTCTTAGTCCTCTTCTATCTTATTTTTCTTTTCTTTTTGGTACGAGGTCACACTATGCAGCCCACATTCATAGTGATCCTTCTGCTTTCTGCCTCCCTAGTGATGGGATTATAGGCGCGAGCCACCACGCTCGGACTCCATTGCCGGCTCAGCGCACCCGAAGCAGGGGGCCCACCCGGCGCGGCATGCGAAAGCAGGGATCAGAACCTTGGTCAGTGCGCTTACCTAAGCAAGCGCTTAGTCCGCTGAGCTATACCGCCCGCCCTCTCTTCTATCTTATTCGTAGATCTTTCATGATATTTTGACTTCCAAATTTAGGAAGGCTCAATCCACAAACCTTTTCTGTCTTTATACCTTTGCTCACTTTGTTACTTTTATATCTTTATAAATATCATCTACTATAAACTAGCAGGTTCCCCAAACCTCATGCTTTCTAACTCTTTATTTTTTTTCTTGACAGCATGTACTATACTACCATTTGACAAACTATGTATTTTCTTGAGCATTATCTTACTCCAACACCCGTGTATATCTTCTCAAGAACAAGGATATAGTTTTGGTTGTTGCTATTTTCTCAGCGTCCAGAATAGCGTCTCTTCACTATCTTTCTTCTGCTACTCATCCTTTTTTCCTTTGGCCTACTTGTATAAGGTTATAGTTTTTAGTCTTTTTTCCTTTGTCATTTTAGTTTTTTTTTTTTTTTGTGGAACCGGGGATTGCCAGGGAAGCGCTTATTCCACTGAGCAATCTCCCAGGCCCCTGTCATTTTATTTATTTTTTCAGATTTGTTTATACTATAGATACAGTTAAAGCTTTTTGTATACTTCTTCCTCATTTCTTTCAGTAACCTCTTTTATAGTGTTAACGTTATGTAAATTTGGTGTATATATAATTTCTATATATATTTTCATACCAAACATGCAAATTTCTGTAAATACTGTATGATTGTACGTGTTTCAAAACGTTTTATCTTTTCTGATTTCTGGATTTTTAAGTTGTATTCAGTGGCTTGTCTATGGCTTTTTGTGCACACATTTGAGAGTTCATCTAGAGTTCACACCTATAAGTGAAATGATTCCAATAAATAGAATAATAGGTTGTACTTATTTTTATACTTACTTGAGAAATGTTGCCACAGTACTTTCACTTGGTTCTGTTTTTAACATTTATCTAAAAAATGATTCTTTGTATTATCACTAGTTCTTGATATTGTTAAATTTTTAAAATATTATTGAAGCTCTATAGGTTTTTTTTGTTTTGTTTTGTTTTGTAAAACCTTTTTAAATTTGCTTTTACCCTTTCACTAGTATGATTTTTTTAAGAAAATGCTTTCTGGGTATTCAGATTTTTTCCTTATATGATTTTCCTGTCTTTTTAATTTATTTTAATTTATTTTTCTTTTTTATAATTGACTTTTAAAAATTCTTTGTTTTGTTTTCTAGCCTTTATTGGTTAGGAGTTGCAGATACTTTTTCAAGTCTATAGATTTTATCTAGAAAATCCTAAAAACGTAATCAATAGTATTGATTTTTTTTTCAGTACCAGGGATTGAACAGGACCCTGCACTTGCCAATCAAATGCTTATTCTACTGAGCTAGCTCCCCAGCCCTCTGTCCCTTATTTTATTCTAGAAGTTTTTTAGTTTCATTTTTATACATATGTGGAAATCTGATTTTTTTTTTTGCGGAACCAGAGATTTAACTTAGGCCCTTGTGCTTGCCAGGGAAGCATTTATTCCACTGAGCCATCTCTCTGGCCCCGGAAATCTGATTTTATTAGTATGTTCTAAAATAATGTGAATGATCAGTTGCCTAAGGGTCACTAAATATGAAAGTTCCAAATATTAAATACTTGAGTCTTTTTCTCAGTCAAGAGAAAAATGGGATGTTATAAAGGCACTTACATACAAAGCAACAAACATTTCTGCAGATTTTTTTTTTTTTTTTTGCGGAAACGGGGATTGAACTCAAGCCCTTGAGCTTGCCAGGGAACCACTTATTCCACTGAGCCATCTCCCTGGCTCTTCTGCAGATTTTTAATGAAAATTTTTATGAAATTCAAAATATTTTTTGTAATATGTTTAGTAGTGAGAAAGTTGGAATTTTTTATTAGTATTACATTTTGCTTTATTGGGGTTATTCTGTGTCATCAAAGTAGATTATAACAATGCTCATTTTTAATGAAATTTTACATATTTCATCTTTGAAATCTTTCTACAAAGATAGATACTATGCTCTGAAATATTGATATCAGTCCTTACATACATGATTTTAATTGAACATTACATAATTTAAAAGACATGTATATAATTTTGGCTTTTAGCAAATCATTATGAAAATTGGGTAAAAACTCAGTTGCACAAATAACTAGAATTTGAAAGATGGAGATTTCCTTTGTACTTATAGTAATCTCTGAAAAATACTGCTAGAAATATAGCTTGCTCAAAAAAAGAAAATCTGTTGTAAATTTGTGTGGAAATGGAGGTATCCCTTAACTTTTGACAGCATAGAAGTGTGTAAAACAGCTTGTCATTACTTTTGATTCAAATAATAGTTGGAATATTTTACAGAGGATGAGTTTTGCATATAAGCACTGTTTTGTCTTTTAATTTTATGTTTAATTCATTAAGAAACATGAAGTCTGCATCAGAAATTATTTCCCAAAGCTATTTGATGTTTGAAAATACTGGCTTAATTGATTCTTTTTCTTCACGAAATAATGTCTTGGCCCTGAGTTAAAAGATTTCAGTACATTTTTACCCGTACTACTAAGCAGTTTGTTTTCTTCTAAGGGAAATTCAGGATATTCAGGTTTTATTCCTGTAAAAAATTCAAAGAACTGATAATTGTTATATCTACAAAGACTAATAACATTATTGGTTCAGTAACACATGATTAAATGTTGTCTGCAGAGTACTACTGATTAACAACATAATGAATAACTATAGGCTTCTAAACACCTCACATTTTCAGAAGCTTTGTAAATTTGTCCAACTAGACCTTTTTTCTGCTTTTTATATATATATATATATATATATATATATATATATATATATATATATTTATTTTTTTTTTTTTTTTTTTTTTTTTTTTTTTGTCTTTTTGAGACAGGGTCTCACTATGCAGTTCAGGATGGCCTTAAGCTCACTTTGTAGCTCAGGCTGGTCTCGAACTCACAACAATCCTCCTGCCTCAGCCTCCCGAGTGCTGGGATTACAGGCATGCGCCACCATGCCCGGCTTGCTTTATATATATTTTTACTAACATCATTGGTAATATTTATTAGAGGGTTACACTTTAGGGTGTGCTACATTTATTTTTTGACTCCTTTGAAAATATTCTTTTATACTTCCATATATAGTATTCATAGGAGTTAGTTCCTTAATCACTTAAAGCTTCTAATGATTCCTCAAATGAATATCCAAGCTATGTTGGTAATATATTTGGACATGTCAAGAAATAAAATCTTAAAATCACTTGTCTTGTTTTTGATTATTCAAATTCAAATCTTGTAGTTGATTATTAATCTTGCTACCAGTGGCTTCAACTCTGAGCAGCACTTTTTATGAAAGATTAATAATCTTAAGAAATTTTATTTTCTCTTAAATTTTCCTTGCTTACAAACCCAAATTTGCTTCCTTTGCTTGGCCAGCAAATAAACACTCAGAAACTTTGTTGTGGTTTAATTTTTATTTTTAGAACCAGGGAGATGGCTCAGTAGAATAAGTGCTTGCTTGACAAATGCAAGGTCCTGAGTTCAATCCTTGATACTACACACACAGAAAAAATAATAATAATTTTTATTTTTAATTTTCTGAAGAAATTTAATAGTAATGTATTTTTAAATGTTCTTTTTCTGATTATTTTCTGAGTTATGATTAGTGTCTAGTCTGATAATGACCTATTTTGTTTTTTCAGCACAACTGTATTATACAACAGAATATTTTGCCATCTGATTTGATAACAAAATGTGTTCTTCATTATGCCTTGAAAGTGTGACATTTGAATTCCACTCTATATTTGACATGTGTGTGCTACAGTTAAAAGGGTTGCATTGTGTTCATACATGACACTCAAAATGTCATTGAGTTTCTAAGTGCATTACTATATAGAGCATCTAGCAGTATTATAGTGAGAATACCGTGTAAAGCCTGTCATAGCTACTCAATTTTTTTTTTTTTTATTGTAGCATAGGTGCATCCACAGACCATGTATAAATGTGTGTGACTGTGTTCCAGTAAACTTTCATGGATCCCAAAGTTTGAATTATTTATAATTTCATGTATCATGACATTTGTCTTAAAACTGGTGGATTTTTTTTTCCTTTTTTAAAAATGTATTTGATACAGGGTCTCACTGCACAGCTCAGACTTGTAGTGATCCTCCTGTTTTCAGCCTTCCCAGCACTGGGATTCTAGGTGTGCGCCACCATGCCTGGTCTCATTGACCGGCTCAGCATGCCTAACTGGTGGATTTTTCAAGAATTAAAATTCACTGTGTTTAGGCCATAGGACATAATTTTCTTTCCTTCTGTAATGCAAACTTTTCTTACCTTTTTAATCTTGATTCCATTAGGAGATCTTTATTCTGTTTTGTGACATTTCTTTTTTGTGGTGCTGGGGATTGACTGAGGGCCTTTGGACTGAGCTACATCTCCAGTCCTTTTTGTTTTTTATTTTGAAATAAGGTCTCTCTAAGTTGTCCAGACTTGGAACAGCTTTGTCCAAACTGGCCTCAAACTTGCAATCCTGCTGCACCAGCTTCTTCCAGGATCACATTCATTTTGCAGAAGGAGAAATTTTCAAACAGTCTTCATGTGAGTGGACTACAAAATTTTAATTTATTGTTTCTGTTATGTTCATCTAAATCTTAAATTCAGTAGTTGATTATGTTGCTAAAATTACTAATTTATTTATTTCTTTCTTTCTTTCTTTCTTTCTTTCTTTCTTTCTTTCTTTCTTTCTTTCTTTCTTTCTTTCTTTCTTTCTTTCTTTCTTTCTTTCTTTCTTTCTTTCTTTCTTTCTGTGAAACCGGGGATTGAACTCAGGTTCTTGTCTTGCCAGGGAAACACTTATTCCACTGAGCCATCTCCCTGGCCCCTAAGATTTTTTTATTGATAGGTATTTTCTAATAATGAAATTTAGTTATAGGGCTTTGGATGTGGCTCAGTCATAGAGTGCTTGTGAGAGGCTATGGGTTCATTCCCCAATACTACCCCCTGCAAAAAAAAAAGATAAGCTAGGTATGGTGGTGCATATATATAACCCTATCTACTTGGGTTGCTGAGGCAGAAGGATCATAATGTTCAAGGCCAGCTAGGACAACCTGGTGAGACCTTGTCTCAAAATAAAATTTAAAAAGGTCTGAAAAACTAAAACTAGAGATTCCATTTGACCCATCTGTTCACCTTGTAGGTATCTTTGCCAAAGACTTACAGGCATTATATTACAGTAGTACATGCATATCCAAGTTTATAATAGCATAAGTCATAATAGCTAAATCTTTTTTTTTTTTTCTTTCTGAGACAGGGTCTCACTATGCAGTTCTAGTTGCCTTAAGCTCACTTTGTAGCCTGAGTTTGTCTTGAACTCATAATGATCCTCCTGCCTCTGCCTCCTGAGTGCTGAGATTACAGGTGTGTGCCACCAGTATAGTCTACAAAAAAGTGGTGTCAAGAGTATCCGTTTATCTAGAAATGTCTTGAGTTTATTCTTTATGGCTAAGAAGTACTCCATTGTATTAAAAAAAAATACCAAATATGTTTTTATCCAATCATCTGTTGGATGGTGGGTGGGCATTTGGGTTGGTGGGTATTTATATTGTTTCCAAGATTTAGAATTTGTGCTGCTGTAAACAAGGGTTTGCCTATATCGCAGTGATGTGATGCCTTTAATTTTTATGTATGTGGTTGGGATTACATGAGTGGGCCAGGTTGCTGGCTCAGTGCACTCTGGGGGCAAGGCCAGCATGGCATGCAGGACTGGGGATTGAACCCTGGTCCCTCAGCTTTCCAGGTACTTAGTATTCTGGGCTATCTTGCTGGCATGATGCTTTCAATTCTTTCAGGAAGATACCCAGAAGAGTAAAAAATGAAACCCTTAGTTTAATTTTTGAGGAATCTTCATACTGATTTTTACATTGTTTTATTGGCATCTTAAAAGGAGACCTGTAGATTTTGAACTGGAAAGGTAGCTAAAGTTCCAAATACTGCCTAATTAATAAATAATGTCATTGCCTTAAATTGTTAAAATTTTAGGCCTGGGTAGGCAGTGCTAAATGTTTTTGAATTAGAAAGAGGTACTTGGAATAGGGATTGGGGAAACTTTCTAATTATGTGACATCATCCCTCATGTGATCTAGAGAATTTTTAGATTTAAATACATAAACTCTTAACTGTGGTTTTAAATTTGAATAAATGGAAGTGGCTTCTTGACAAAAGGTTGGTTTATTAAGAAATAAAAATGAGTACAAGAGTGCTTTATTATTAAAAAATACCCTATTCTTAATTCTTAGAAATAGTTCAGAATCTTTTCCTGTATAGGAGCAGGGAGATAATGAAACCAAATCAAGGAAGACAAGTGAATAGGCTAAAAAAGTTTTCTTAGAAAAAGATTGATAATTTAGAATCACCTCCCTCATACATACATTTATTCAGATGCATATAAATACAGTTCTTGAAATTACGTTATTTGAAGGGAAATAGTGATGTTATAATTATGAAGTAAGCCCCTTAATTATACTCTTTTACTTAAAATGATCTCCAGCATCATCTTTCCAAGACTACAAATAGCAGTTAAGACCAGAACTGGAGTCACTGATTGTTTTTTATATATGTGAAAGTTAGATTTGAGGATTATAGTACCAGTGTATATATTTCATGGTATGGCTACTGATAATCTTTTGCATATTCTCATATTTATGGGCATTTAAGATTTTGTCTATGACAAATATTGCTGCAGTAGAAATTGCTATGTGCTTGTGTATGTGAATATTTCTATGCTACCTCGAAATGAAATATACCTTATTGTATTAAAAGGTATTCAGAAACAGCCGGGCGTGGTGGCGCATGTCTGTAATCCCAGCACTCGGGAGGCTGAGGCAGGAGGATTGTTGTGAGTTCGAGACCAGCCTGAGCTACAAAGTGAGCTTAAGGCCAGCCTGAACTGCATAGTGAGACCCTGTCTCAAAAAGACAAAAAAAAAAAAGGTATTCAGAGTTTACATTTTTAAGAAGTCAACTTTTTAAAAAAATTTCTTCCCCATTGCTAAAAATGGCTCCTCAGACTCATCAGTGTGCCTGTGTGGCACTTAGAAATAAAATATAAAATAACTACTTCCCACAAAAAATGGTGTACCATTTGGGATTATCAGCAGCGTTGGAGAATTTTTTTTAAAAAGACATTTATTCAGTGTTATGATGAGACTATTACATTTAGCAATCAACAGCATGGGTGCAAAAAAGGTCTACATTAAAACCCTTTGTTGGAATGCTTTACACTTTCCATGGAACAGAAACTAAAATAACCTCTTATACAATTAGTCACAGATACAGTCCTCTAGTTTTTTGCCCATATGCATGAGTATTGTCTAAAACATGTCTTCTTTGTAGCAGCTAGGCCCTGCCACCACTGTGCTTGGCTGAGTTCACAAATCTGTTGTAACCTGCAGCTTCCCTGTAACTTCCCTGGCTCTCCTCTCCTGCTAAGCTTTGTTTCCTGGAAGTGTTTAAACCCTTCTGCCACTGCCATAGCTACTGCTGCAGCTGGAGCCACCATAGCCACCTTGATTTCGTGGTTTGGTAAAATATTGACCTCAACCACCATAGGGCCCAGAGCTTCTGCCTCCAAGCTCCCTTCATGGGTCCAGAATTTGAAGACTGACTGTTGTAATTGACAAATTCATTATAGTTTCCACACCTCCATAATTGCTTCCATCATTACCAAATCCATTGTAGCCATCTCCACTGCCACCATATCCACTCTCAACATGGCTGCCGCCAAAGCCACCTCGACCACTGAAGTTTCCTCTGTAGTCGAAACTATCATTGCCACCAAAACCACCTCCATGACCACCACCAAAATTTTCCAGAGCCACTTCGACCTTTTTTGGCTAGATAAAGCACTAGCCATCTCCTGCTTCGACAGGGCTTTCCTCACTTAACAGTTGTGGCCATTCACAGTGTTTTTTTTTTTTTTTTTTTTTTTTTGCGGAACCAAGGATTGAACTCAGGCCCTTGTGCTTGCCAGGGAAGCACTTATTCCACTGAGCCATCTTCCTGGCCTTCAGTGTGGTATTTTTGAATGATGATCTAATTCATAGAATCATGATCATCAAAGGTTAAAAAAACAAAGCCCCTCTTTTTTCCATTGCCTCAGTTGGTCATAATTTCAATCACTTCAGTTTTTCCATATTTCTCAAAATCTCGTAGGTGATGTTCTTGATTATCTTCAATACCACCAAGAAAGATCTTCTTTACCATTAAGTGGGCACCTGGTCTTTGAGAATCTTCTTTTGAGACAGCTCTCTTTTGCTCTACAACTCTTCTATCTACTTTGTGTGGCCTTGCATTCATGGCTGCATCCACCTCTTCCATAGTGGCATAAATGACAAACCCAAAGCCCCTGGAGTGCTTGGTGTTTGGGGGTCTCATTACCACGCAGTCTGTGAGTGTTCCCCATTGCTCAGAATGGCTCCTCAAACTCTCATCAGTGTTTCAAATCTCAGCCTTCCAATGAAGAGCTTCCATAGCTGTTTGGGCTTCTTGGGAGACTCAGACAAGATGGCAGTCAGAAGAGATATTGACGATTCTTTCTCTGCAGTGTCCACTAGCAAAAAGCGAGAATTTTTTGTCTTCTTCTAGCATTAGTTATTAATAATTTTTATTTAGGTAATTCACTGGATGAAAAATATTTCATTATTTTTTAAAATTTTGTACAAGGTCTCACTGTGCAGCTCAGACTTGTAATGATCCTCCTATCTCAGCCTCCCCAGTGCTGGGATTACAGGCATGTGCCATCATGCCCAGTTTTGACATGGGGCTGGCATGGCATGCTTTACCAGAGATTGAACCCAGGTCCTTGTGGTTGGCCACGCTGCCTCCCTAGCCCATTATTTCATTGTTTTAATTTGATTATCTTTGGTTTTTGATGAGGTTGATCATCATTTCATATAATAGACATCATGTATTTTTTTATTTTTGTTTCTTTGAGATAGGGTTGGGCTACGTAGTTCAGGCTGGTCTTGAACTTACTATGTACTAAAGCTGGCCTTGAATTTTTGGTCCTTTTGCCTCATCCTCCTGAATGCTTTTTTTTTTTTTTTTTTTTTTTTTTTTTTTTTTTTTTTTTTTTTTTTTTTTTTTTTTTTTTTTTTTTTTTTTTTTTTTTTTTTTTTTTTTTTTGCTGTTAATTTTTGTAATACTTTTCCATTGTTAATTTTTTCTCCCAGTTGATTTAGTATATGATATTTTATAAATTTTGTAAATTAACATGCCGTAATCCTCTCCTTATTCATGGTTTTGCTTTGAGTTTTCAGTTATTCTCAGACAATTGAGGTCTAAAAATATTAAGTAGAACATTGCATTTATAAATTACCCTTCATTCATTCATCTGCAGTGCTGAAGATTGAATCTAAGGCCTGCACAATGAATTACATCCCCATCTCTTTAAAATTTTTAATTTTTTTTTTTTTTTTAATGTTTAAAATTTCAAGACAAGGTCTCTATCAGTCACTAAATTGTTCAGACTGGGCTCAACATTGTGATCCTCTTGCCTCTGTCTTCCAGAGTGCTGGGATTACAGGTGTGGGCCATCACATCTGGCTCTCCATAAAGGTTTTAAATAGTTTGTTGTTCAAAATAGTGTTTTGAAATGCTACACCTACCTGCTTTAAGCTGTGTTAGAGGTGATTCCTCTTTTTGACCAATATATCACTGCATACACTACTCTTTCCTTACTTAGTAAATGTCTAGATTATTAGAACTATAGGGCTGGTGGTATCTCTAATTTATTTTCCATATGTCATGGAAACACATGTTTATTATCTTAGCTGTTTGGGAGGCCAAGGCCAGAGGAGTGCAACTTGCATGCCAGTGTGAACAATTTAGTGAGATCCTATCTGTTGTAGTCAGGGTTTACTTGGGGATAGACTTAATATAGGACATAATTTACAGAATTATTTTATAACACTCACCCAAAGAGTCAAATGCAAGAGTATGGGAGATCTGTCCACACAATAGAGACAAAGAATCCAGCTGAAGGCCTGGATCTGATGGCAGTGTCCTGCATGAGTCCTGCTGAAGTGCCAGAGACCATGGCAATATCCTCTGTGAGTTCAAATGAGCCTGGAGCCCATGACAGTGTCTCATGCAGATCTGTATGAAGGATCTGTACTGAAAGGTCCAAAGGTCAGTAGAAGCTGTAAAGTCTGTGTCAGTGGGATGAAGGATCTGTTCCAGCAGGCTGAGAGATCTACACTGGAGCCACGCAGAAACTCTCAAGGTAAGGACCAGTGTTCCCCCTCAAAGAATTACAGCTATCCTCAGTGAGGAGGACCCAAGCTTCTGTCTGATTATAATAGCTGAGTTCATAACAGGAAAACCAGTATGACAAGCATCAAGAGAATCAGTAGCATATACTGTCTTCCCCTCCAGTTCTTTTTTTATGCTTTTGGCAATAATCAACAGGTGGGCCATCCATACCTAGCACCACTCTGATTCAGTTCAGCTGGATATTACAAGTTACCTGTTAATCCATTACACCATCTTAAAAAAAAAACCCAACAACAACAACAAAAACCCCTAGGAATATAGCCTGAGTTCTATGCCCTTTATTGGAGGAAAAATTGTAACTTGCTATGTATTTCTCTGTTTTATACAATGTTTCATTGTGTGAATAATACTTTCATTTCAAAGGTATATCACAGTTTTACCTTTCTGTTGTGAAGTAGACATTTGAATTGGTTCCAGTTTGATTAATAATTGAACTTATTTGGATACTCTTCCTAATCTTTTTATTTATTGATCTGGGGCTTAGGATTTCTCCAGGTTCATTAACTTATTTTTTAAAGAAGCCATATATTATCACATGTATTTCTATCTGTGGCTTTCTCTGCTGTGTTCTCTATTAATCTGATCCATTGACTTATTTCTAGAGTTTATGATTTGTAAGTGATGTGTTTTTCTGTTTTCTGTATCTTGTAAATTTTATTCTTAAAACCAAAACAAAATATACTATAAAACCTTAACATTTGAGTTGTAAACTTTCAAGATACAAACAGATCTTGCATTAGGAACATTCCTAGATGCATAAAATACATAAAATGGTGTGATAATATACAGTAGTACAGTGTTCATACAGAGCCCTTTTCCTCTTGTCTGGAAACAAGAGGAAAAGCAGAGAAGATGTGGAAGCAACTGCTAAGAGGTCCAGAGCAGGAAACAAAAGTGAAAATAGTTGAGGGATTAGATTGAGGTGAAAAGATGGTAGACATTGTTTATTCTTCTAACAGGGATTGTTCAACCAGTGTGACCATTCTGAAGAACAAGGATAAGATCATGGAACATGTGAAGTTTTTTTATGCTTTACATATTTATGTCAGAGGTGTGTATGACTCATAAGTCATTGTAACTCCATGAAGTTTTCTATCATTTAAATGAGTTTTTTTTTTTAAATGGAAAGAGGATATATCCATGTGATCAGTCTGCTTGAGCCAGAAACTTCCTTCCTTGTCTCTTTTCATACTATTCTTATTTTCCACTTGATTTTTTTTTTCAACATCTTCAAGGTTTAATATCTTGTTTCATGGACCTTCTTTGATAGCTTCATTCTTTGTAAAGCAATGTGTTTATCTCTGTCATTCTGTATTGTAGTGGTTTAATCATCATTACTAGACAGTAGGTGCCTGATGGTGAGGATGGTTTTTTTTTGAATCTAGAATATAATAGTATGTGTTGCATACAATAGATACTTTTTCAATGAATATACTGAAGAATTAGTATAAATGGGAGCAGTCTGTAATAGGTATGTAGTGGCCAAACTACTATAGTAGTTTTTAACTGCAGACTACCAGCCTGGGGGATTTAGTTTTCTTGGAGAGGTAACCATTTCTTTAATCTGTAAAGGTAGCAGTTCAAAATTGGTATACATGGTACAAAAGCAAATCAACAAAGTTTAAGTTTATATGTTTTTTTTTTTTTAACATAAGTTAGTGAGCATGACTGCTTTTGTTTATCAAGGGATGTTTCTCTTGGGTTGAATCGACCAGAATAGTGGAATATCTTAAAAAAAATAGAAGAGGCTGAATAGTACGATTATTGAGTGATCATCTTCTAAGACATTATTTGAATATGTGAATATATTTATATAGTTCGGAATTCAGAATGAAGTGTCTCTGTTTCCCTTTGGCTGTTCAAAGGTCCTTGCGCCGTAATTGATTTGATTAGTTTATAAACGCAATAGTCTTTCTTTATCCATAGAGGATTTGTCCTAAAACCCTTAAGGGATGCTTGAAACCACAAAGGGTCTGCATTCTATGCATTTGGTAAATAAATATGTACACAAATTGAATGCCTTCTCCATCTTAACACTGCATTGTGGCCGTAATAACTTTTGCAGTGATAGCAGAAGCAGCAAAAGTTTCCTTGTACTGTATAGTAGATTTAGAAAATTCAACATATAATTTTTTCTTATTGAGTTGAGAACTTTTGCCTTTCACTAAATGGAAACACTTTATAACTTCTCTTTGGGTTATCTAAATTGTTAGCATCTTCACTGATAAGCTTTCAGGACATTATAACTTATAACTTTGAGTTATCTAAATTGTTAGCATCTTCACTGATAAGCTTTCAGGACATTATAACTTATAACTTAATTATAAGTTAATTAAGAGTTACTTAAACACAAACATAGCCATTAACCACAACAGTCCATCTGATGACCAAGATAGTTACCAAGCGCTAATGGCTAGTTAGCATCTATAGTATAGATACACCGGGCAGTAAGGAGATTTTACATCCTTGACTAGATAGAATAGGATACAGTGAGATCTCATCATATACTTCAGAACAATGTGCAAGTTGCAATATATGAATTAGAATTTTCAGACCACGGTTGACCATGGGTAATTAAAACTGAATAAGAGGGTAGATGAGTACTATTGTAGTGTTAGTTTTTGTCTGTGTGTATACTTGAATTGATTTTTTTTTTCCTTAAAATTACTAATTTCATTACTTGTATTGGCATAATAAAATGAATTAAAATATCTTGTTAATTTTTTTCAGATGCATCAAATTACAGAATGGGTTGCAGGCACTTTTGATTTCAGATCTAAGTAATATGGAAGGTAAAATAGGAAACACAATAGATGATGAGGAAGAGGAAGATGATGAAGATGATGATGAGGAGGAGGAGGATTCTGGAGCTGAGATAGAAGATGATGAAGAAGAGGGGTTTGATGATGAAGAAGAATTTGATGATAATGAACATGATGATGATGATGATGATCTTGATACTGAGGATAATGAACTGGAAGAACTGGAAGAGAGGGCAGAAGCTAGGAAAAAAACCACTGAAAAACAGGTGTGATTTTTGTCTATTTTGTCTTCTAAAATTTGAGTTCTTTGAGATAGCTACTAAGTTCATGGTTTATTTTTTACTGATCAGAAGAAACTATATCTTTATTTTCAATGAAGGTCTCTTCTGTATAGGAATTATATTTTGAAAAGATTTTGTTCTGGTTATAAAATAAATACTCATCATAAAATCTATGGAATATAAAGAAAACCAAAACAAAAATTATCTATAACCTTTCAGATGTAATCAATAGCAATATTTAAATTTTTAGGTATTTATATATACAGTATGTTTTGGAAACAAATGCCAGGAGGTAAGGATCTTCATAAATTTTAGCCTAGGGTGAGAAATAAGAGGATGCATTATTTTTAGAGAGGCTGGAGAAAAGAATGATGTTCATATGTAATCTTCACTTAAGCCTAGAGTTCTAATTTCTGTTTAGGTGATTGAATTTGATTAATCTCTGTTTATTGGAAAGCAATAAAGGCTAAGCCAAATGTATACATTACAAGTTTAGTAGAATTGGAGAATTGAACTTAGATTGATATTACAATTAGCAAATAGATATGTAATCCTTAGCAGAATTTTCTTCATGAAGAGTGTCTCCATTTTCTAGTAGCAAGTTCTCATATTAGAGGATAATATTTTGAAGGCTTTACAGTGATTGACCGGCAAATGTTTATTGAAGTTAGTTTCTTGAATATGATAATACATTCAACATGGTACAGTCTATTGATATATGGTATTAAATCTAAAATTTAGGTATTATATGAATACATAAAAGTGGTCTGCCCTCAAAGATGTCAAAATGTAAATCTTAAGTAATTAGGATGTTTTGTTTTATCTTATTGCGATGAGAGTCTGTATTCCCAGGCAAGTCTTAAACTCCTGGGGTCAAATGATCTCCCCATCTCAGCTTCCTGAGTATCTGGGGCTGCAGGCATGTGACATTTCACCAGTCAGGCATCAGTACGTTTAAATGAATCTTTTGATAATCATTTTTTGTGAAATTTTAATAAAACTATCAGTTTCTTTCTTTTTTTTAAACTAAGTTGTTGGAGAGACTTAGTTGGGTATCTGAGAAGGTTTATGTATCTCATTAGTGGAATGTTTTTCTAGGATGCGTGAAGGACTGTTTTCAATCCCCAGCATCACCAAAGAGAAGGGAAAAAAACCTTTTTGCCCCTTCTTACTTAAATGTTGAGAAATGCCTATTTCTCTGTAGCATGAGGACAAGGGGGGGTTACATTGGAACGCTTTACAGATGAAATTCAAATGCTAAAAAAAATTCACTTGATAGTGTACACTAATGTCTTTATAAACAGGGATGAATAAATTCACTTTTAATGAAAAAGATTTAATTTCAAATAGAACAATAATAAGAAAAATTATAAAAGTCACAGAATATAAAGAGTAAGAAATTTAGTTTAAAATGAATTCTAGATTGGGTGTATGACTTACACCTTTAATACCAACACTTGGCAGGCTGAGGCAGGACAATTTCTGTGAGTTTGAGGCCAGCCTGGGCTACATAGTAAACTCAGGGCCAGCCTGGACTATACAGTAAGACTCTATCTCAAAGAACAAAACAAAAATGAGCAACAAAAATTGCTAGTTTTCTCTGTAACTGGCATATCTTAGGCCTTTTTATTTTTCTCTATTTTCATTTTTCAAGGTCAAATAGTCACAACTTTTTTAAAAAATTTTCTAGTGCTGGGTAGATGGCTCAGTGGAATAAGCACTTCCCTGGCAAGCGCAAAGGCCTGAGTTCAAACCCCGGTTCTGCCAAAAAAAAAATTAATTAAAAAAATTTTCTGTGTTTGGTATAGGATCACGTCATGCAGCTCAGACTCATAGTGATCCTTCTGTTTTTAGCCTCCCCAGATCTGGGATTACAGATATGCAACACCTTGCCTAGTCTCAGCGGCCTGCTTGGCATGCCTGGGGCGGGGCCAGCATAGCATGAGGTACCAGGGACCAAACCTGGGTCTTTATGCTTGCAAGGCAGGCACTTAGACTGCTGAGCTATCTCTTCAACCCCATCACCTAATTTTTGAAGTTATTTTAGCTCCAAGATTGACTGCTAAAACTTCAGTGAATATTTGCTATCTATCTCTATGTATCTATCATCTATGTGTCTATCTGAGACAAGGTCTTCCTATACAGTCTTTCTGTATTTTTTGTGAGAATTTTTTTGTGTCTCTAAGTAGCTTTCCCTGTGCTTTGGCCTTTTTTATATGTCTTTTATTAACTGATAAGGTAATTGTGATTTGGAGAGATAAAATAATTTTGATTCAGAATCAATGAGTATCCTAGTGAAACGAAAGAATATGTTACTCCATGAACTGGAAAAGTAGTTTATGTGCATTGGATGATTATATATCTGGAAAAGGAAATTAGATAGATTAGTCTAGATAAGAGATACCTTAAGAGTGGTAAAATTGTAAAAGTTTTATGTTTTAATATTTATCTGATAACTGTAAGTCTAGTAAAGTAGCAAAATAACTGATAGGGTTGGGTCTTTTTTTTTTGTAGTCTTTTACCTAATTTTCTGAAATATCTTTTTAAGTTTTTCTTTCGTAAAAGTTTTTCTTGATCTAAAAGTTTGATAAATTAATAAGATTGAAATTTAAGCATGACATACAGAATTATTTGTTGAGGGCTTTCTTAATTTAATTCTCACATATGAATTTCTCAAGTATTAATTTTTTTGGGTAGAAAATTCTCAAGTATGAATTTCTTTTCTAGCAATCGCAGAACCCGTTTTTGCTGTGCTCAGAGCTGACTGATAGACTGTGGTTTAAGTCATCTTATTCAAAAATGTCATCAGCCCTGCTGGTCAAGACAAGAAATCTTTATGGGGTAGTTGCAGCTGAAAGCAGGTTAGGCTCCTATTAAATATCACAGAACAGGTAGACTGTGGTTTGAGGAAGTGGATATTCCTCCATGTTTTAACTGAGTTCCTGTAAACCTAAGTCTTCAACATGAGATATGTAGAATCACATGAGACTGTTTGGTTCTTCTAAAAACATATTTTCATTTCTGACGCATTAGATTGTTCTTAAAAGGGTAACTTTATCAAAATAGTCTCTTTTGCCGAATGGACTAGCCCAGTGAATTGACACTTAAAAGTTTGGGAAACTAAATATTCACCATCATATCTTCAAGTATTCAAATGGACTCTTTTTGTCCTTTAATTTATAATGGTATAATGGTGTGCCCCAATCATTCTAAGTGCAGGGTTTGGTATATATCATGATATATACCATGACCCTTTATTTATTTGTTTTTGTATTTTAGGGAAAGGTTTACAGGATGTTTCAGGGTCTCACTACTAGATCCTACTCATAGTGATCCGCCTGTTTACAGCCTCCCAAGAGCTGGGATTACAGGTGCACGCCACCACACCCAGTCTCAATTGCTGTCTCAGTGTGCTCCAGGGGCAGGGCCAGCTGCCCCTGGTAGCCTGGCAGGCCTGGGATCAAACCTGGGTCTCTGGCAGCCATGCAGGCCTGGGATTGAACCTGAGTCTCTGCATCTGCTTACAGGCCACTTTAATCTGCTGAGCTATTTGGCTGGCCTAGGATTCTTTATTTTGTTAAAAACCAATTTTCCCAAGGCATTGGGAGAAGGTAGGGTTTTTTTTTTTTTTTTTGCTGGCTCAGCTCTCTCTTGACGTTTGGTGCTGGGGAACTAAAACCACAGTCCCTTGTGCCTGCCTAAGCTTGCCTAAGCGGGCACTTTAGACTGCTGAGTTATCTCTCTGGCCCCACGATAGCTGGATAGTAATATATATTATACATGTTCAGTAACAAGTGAAGAACTACAAAGCCTCTTTGAAGTGTAGTTCTACAGCTTTTTAATAGCTACATATTTTATCTTTAATTTGTTAGATTTTTTTCTAACAAAACTTTTTGAGTAACACTGAGGGATTTCACCTCTAGTTACTGAACACAAGAGGTTTTTATTGCATAGAGAGCTTGTATTTATTTAAATATGTTAATTTTGTGATTTTGAAAATCTGTTAATAAAGGAGCAAACTTGGTTCAGCATTCTGAAATTCTGACATGATATTTGGGTGGGCTGGCCAGAGGTTCCCCCCTCTTTTTTTTTTTTTTTTTTTTTTCTTTTTCTGTCTGTTTCTGCTTTTCTCCTTAGGTCTGCACCTGTTCAGCATTTGGCAGGATGGCAAGTGGAGGAGCAGCAGGGTGAAACTGACACAGTGCTGGTGAGTTTCACTTTGCTGCTCCTCCTGATTTTCAGGGAAAGAATTTTGATAGTTTCCTATTGGAAAACTTCATCTCCACTTGAATCCTTAAGAAGAGATAGTAATATATTCCTTTAAGATTGACTCTACCATTTGTGTATGTTTTACTTACTCCAGTCTGCAGCGGCTCTTTGTGTTGGAGTTGGGAGTTTTGCTGATCCAGATGACCTGCCTGGACTGGCACACTTTTTGGAGCACAGTAAGATCTTGTAAAATATCATTCCCAAGTGTTTTTTCCTCCAAATGTGTATGAATTGATTTCAAAAATATGTGTTTGATGGCAATATGATGCCCTGTAAAACCTTTGCAAGCATAATTCCTGCTAGAAACATAGTTGTAATACAAAGTACTTGTAATATCTAAGCAAATTTTCCCTTAAATAATGGAAACTATGATGATTCACTCCATAACCCAAAAAACATTCATAGAAAAATGATTATAGTACTGAAATATACTATAAATGATAAGGAAAATACAAAATATAAAGAAAAATAAACATATTAACTTGCCCTTTTGAAAACCTTCTTGGCTGATGTGACGGAGATGAGAGGAGGGTTGTTATGTAGGATGACTTTCAGTATCACCAACGAAATTACTGCTGCCTATTAGCTCAGTGCAATCTTTTTTCATACAACTTTAATAAGAAACTTATCCAGTGACATTTACTTTTGCCTCCTTTTGAAGATTTCATAGAAATGTGACATTGTATTATTGTTAAACACAGATTCATTGCTCTGCTACAGCCTTAATCAGATGGTGTATTTCTATACAATTTTGCTTTCTAATCTCATTTGAAGTGAGGGATTCTTGGCCTCTGCAGAAAGATCTCCAAAATCTCTTGCTATCAGGAGATGATCACCCACAATACTGCAGAGAAAGGGGAGGAGGGAAGGAGAACCATTGGCTCAGTTCCCATCATGTGATGCTTGGCATCATGTACCATTATTGTGTGCTGGTTCATTGAGTTATAGTTTATTAGAAACTGTTCATTGTTCATCTTTGGAACACTCGCAGAGCACGGTACTTGTCTTCTAGAGTTTCACTGTATATTTAATAAGAGAAAAAGCTAAGGAGACTTAAGATTTTATAATACCATAAGGGAGAATTTTTATCTCCTGAAGTGTACCTATATTGAGAATTAGAATAAAACCTGTTTTAAAATATAGGCATTTTTATTCAAGTATGGTAAAGCTAACAGACTAGATGATGATTACAATTGTCTAGAAATTGCCTAAACCTTATTGAAGCATTTGTTGTACAGTTAGCAAGGCTTAGAAACACAGAACATCAGGACATTAGAAACACAGAAAAATAAAAAAGCATGGTCAGTACAAAAACAAATCAAAGTAGAAAGTTTCAGTTTATTTTTAAAAGTTTCAGTTTAATTATGGATGTAACTAAATAAAAACTGGATGCTATACAGTTGCAAATATACAGCTCCATACTTTTTCTGAATTATTTAAAAATATTTTTTAAGCTATTTAAAGGTAAACTTTATACCCTATGAGTTTTCATGGTAGCAATTAATTGTATATGTGCTTATGTTTAAATTTTAATCTTTGGAGCCGGGTGTGGTGGCGCATGCCTGTAATCCCAGCACTTGGGAGGCTGAGGCAGGAGGATTCTTGTGAGTTCGAGATCAGCCTGAGCTACAAAGTGAGCTTAAGGCCAACCTGAGCTGCATAGTGAGACCCTGTCTCAAAAAGACAAAAAAAAAAAAAAAAAAAAAAAATTTAATCTTTGTACATGTTGTATATTACTTTGTCTTTAATATAAGTTCTTAGTTTTTTCAGTATAAAGCTAAACTATGAGGACTGGCTAGATAGATCAGCAGACTAAAGCACCTTCTTGGACAGGTACAAGGACTGGGGTTCAATCCCCGGCATGCCATGCTGACCCTGCCCTTGGGGCACACTGAGACAGTGATTGAGACTGGGCATGGTGGCGTGTGCCTGTAATCCCAGCGCTTGGGAGGCTGAAAACAGGAGGATTACTACAAGTCCAATCTGTGTAATGAGACCCTGTAGACCCTGTTCTAAATACATTAAAAAAAAAATCTAAAATATGAGCATGATAGAACATTGTGAAAGTAACAATCTGATAAGGAAAGTAATAACCAGGCAGAGCTGTTGTTAACTTGTTGGTATACTTTCTCCCAAATTTTCTATACACAGAAGAAAGTTCAAGTGGGGTATGATGGTGAATACTAATAATTCTAGTACTCTGGGAGACTAAGGCGGGAGAATAAGAACTGTTAGCCCAGCCTGGACAAGTTAGTGACTTAGTGCGACCCTGGCTCAAAATTTTAAAAAAAGATCTGGAGATACATTGCCCAATGTAAAGAACTGTGGTTCAGTTTCCAGTATTACAAAAAACAATACTTTGATGATAAAAATATCATCCCTATCTTTATTTGTGTGACTTTTTGTTCTTGTCATTTAGTGGTATTCATGGGTAGCTTAAAATATCCAGATGAGAATGGATTTGATGCCTTCCTAAAGAAACATGGAGGTAGTGACAATGCCTCAACTGATTGTGAGCGGACAGTCTTTCAGTTTGATGTTCAGAGAAAATACTTCAAGGAAGCCTTGGATAGGTAACATTTCAAAGTATATTTTTATTTTAATTATGTAATAACATCTTACAAATTGAAATATTGGATGTAGTCTATGGTATTTCATTTCAATGAATATTCTAATCCTATAGAATTGTCAATACTTCTCTGGAATAACAAACTATTAAGTGTGTGTTGACTCTTGCTCTGTAATAATTTGGTTTTTACTTACGAAACATCTTTTGAGTTTCATGAGTGTTCTATATTGACTTGTTGCAGTGTTTTCTAATTCAGTAGAAAATGTGGAAAAACAAGGCTTGTTTATAATTTTATAGTCTAGAAATAGACAGTTAGCATTTTGGTTGTCTAGTTATATGCCATCAAATATGTATTTTTATATGAAATCATATGATTCATGCCCTTTTTAACCTGGATTTGTGTACATACATGTATAATTTTTCATTTTATAAGGCATTTTACATGATTGTATATTAGTTACATTGTATAGAAATAATGTACCTTAATCTGTTCAACCAGTTAACATATTCTTGGATAGTTGTGAACAGTTTACTTCTACTGTAATGCTGTAGTAAGTATCTTAAACTCTTACATATATCCTTAGGTATTTTTTTTGTTAAGTTCCAGTAAATAAAATTATTAGGTATATTTTAAGACCTTTTGTAAAAAAAAAATTCTTTTGAGTAAGTTTGTCATAAACTAGAAAGTTTATGTCAGGCTGTTATATAACAAAATCCATATTGGAAGAAATGGAATCACATATAACAAACTCTAGATAAATGTTAAATTAAAGAAAGAAAGAAAGAAAGAAAGAAAAGAAATCTTGAGTTTGGCCAGTATAATCTGAGGAGAGATTTTTTTTTTTGATATATTGTAGTTCAAGAATTTGAAGCACAGGTATTTGTTGAATCAATACAGTACCATAAAATCAAAAGATAAATATTACCATTACTTTCAGTATTTCTATATTTATATTCCTGAAGCCCTGAATTAATAATTGTTATGCTTTAAAAATGCAAAATTTTATTAAAATAGACACAATTTTTAATTTTTTATAACCTTTAATGCCAAAATAACAGAATAGAGAGCTATCTAAAGAAGTCAGTGTAAATACCCAGGATTTTGTTTGTAAATTTAAGAGATCAGGAATACTTTGAGCAGAGACCTTAACCTACAACTGTATATTTGCTTTTGTTTCACAGTTCTTAGCTCCTTAGTTTCATAACATCCAAATAGGTCTTTATGTGAAGACTTTTTAAGCAGAAGACAAACTGAATAAAATCGGCTATCTCAGAAGTGGTGGAATTTGATATAAAGTTAAGAAGCTTGGATTACTCCGAAGAGTTTTGGTCTAAGAACTGCTTTAACAAAAATGTCACATGACACAGTTTCTGCTGTTTAAAAAAAATTCATAATTTGTAAGACAAATGATATCATACTTATATATATAAAATTAATGAGAATATCAGTTCCTACATTCATGCCATAAATAGTAGATGTTAAAGGAGAATGTAGATAAAATAGAAACAAATATGAGAAGAAATGAGCAATTAACCAAACATAGTGGAAGATTTAGTATACACTGCTCAGTAATTGATAACCATTAGAAAATACTCATCCTTCTTCTCATCCCCTTTCCTTTTCTTGCTTGCCTCCTTCCTCTTGTGCTAGCTTGCTCTCTCCCCCCTTTTTCTTCCTTCTGTTTCTCTCTTTCTCCCTCTTTTTCTTCTTCCCTCCCTTTGTCTCTTCCTCCCTTTCTCTCTCCCTCTCTTTTTCTTTCACAGAGACTCACTATGTAGTTCAGGCGGGCCTTCAACTCACTGTGTAGCCTCAGCCTCCCTAGTAGTAGTATTACATGTGTGCTAGCATATCCCACAGGAAAAATCCTCATAAGGATATAGATTTGGGGCCAGGGAGATAGCTCAGTATAATAAGCATTACCCTGGCAAGTGCCCTTAAGGGCCTGAGTTCCATCCCCGCTTCTGCAAAAAAAAAAAAAGGATGTAGAAGATTTAAGACAATAATTTTAGACTTCAGAAAAGCAAACTAAACCCAAAGTAAGCAGAAGAAAGGGCATAATCAAAAGCATAGTAAAAATAAATGAAAATAAGAAATAGAAATACAACAGAGAGGCTGCATGTGGTGGTAGATGTTTGTAATCCCAGTACCAGGAGACTAAGGCAGAAAGATTACCATGAAGTTGAGGACACCAGCCTAAACTATGTAGTGAGACTTTGTCTTAAAACGAAGCAACAAATTATTAATAGAGTAAAAATTGATTCTTTTTAATAATCAACAAAATTGATAAACCTTCACCATACATTGACCAAAGAAAAAGACTCAGTTGATACAAATCAAGTGTGAGAATAGGGACATTAGTACCAATCTTACCAAAATAACAAGGACTGTAAAGTTGTACCATGGACAGTTGTATTCCAACAAATTAGGTAACCCATACTCGAGAGAGACAGTGTTGTCTCAAGAAGACAAAAAACCTGAATAGGTTGAATTAATGAAAAACTTTCCAAAAAATGTTTTAGCCCAGATAGCTTCTTGATGAATTCTATCAAATATTTAAAGAATTAACTAATGTTTCACAAACTTCTAAAAAATAGAATACTCCTTTTCATTCATTGTGTTAAATCAGTATTATCCTGATACCAAAACCAGACAGTATTATCACAAGAAAAGGAAACCAGGGGCCAGTATCCCTTATAAATACAGATATAAAAGTCCTAAAGGGGAGGCCACCCCAAAATCTGAATCTAGCAGCATGTTAAAAAAAATTGTGCACTATGACCAAGTTGGTTTTATCCCAGGAATGCAAATTTTACCATGTGATAAATCAATGTTATGTTATTGTAACAGAATATATGACAAAAACTACAGATCATTATTCTTGATAGATAGAAAAAGCATTTGACAAAATCTAGTACCTATTTATAACTGAACTGAATGTCCATTGAACTTAGTAACGCTTTTTAATTAAAAAAAAAAAAAGATGTTGATTACGGTCCAGGGAGATGTGCTTGCCTGGCAAGCACAAGGTCTTGAGTTTGATCCCTGGTACCACCAAAAAATAAAAAAAGGTATTGATTGAAGAAACAACAAAAATAGAAATACTTACTTTCTTTTGCTTTTCAGATGGGCTCAGTTCTTTATTCATCCACTAATGATCAGAGATGCAATTGACCGTGAAGTTGAGGCTGTTGACAGTGGTAAAAGAAATGATTTATGTCTCATCATTTATTTCTCTCATTGAAATAGTACATTTATCACTAAGTCATTTTATCCTTTTTGTTTGTTTGTTTTCAGTCAGGGTCTCTCAGGCTGACCTCAAGCTCCCCATTATAGCCTTGGCTGGCCTCAAACCTATGATTCTTCTGGCTCAGGGTCCCAAGTGCTGAGGTTATGCCACATCCTGGCTTTGTCTTTGTATTTTGAAAGGCACTGTTGAAATGGATGGGTCATATTTATTCCTGAAGTCAGTAAATGTTCTATTTGGGATAGATTTGAAATAAATCAAAAGGATGGTACATTTTAGGTTATTAGTTTGTTAGGATTTTACCATAGCAGCTAATCTTTTACAAGATAGTAATCTAATTTGTAAAGCTAATGCTGTCTTAAAACTTTAAAAGCTCACATTATCTTTTTGCTTGAGGTGTCATTTTAACTATACTGTTCTAATATATAGTTTGATTTTTATTATTTGTTACATATCTGTAGGTGCTTTGTGACTTGAATTTGTTAGTTATAGAAACAGTTACATATTTATGGTTGAAGAAACGAAAACCCTGAGTAGGTAATATATTTAATATTATTTTGGACTGTTTGTTTCCATTTTGAGAAGCTTCTCTATTACATTCATCCTTAATTGACTCTATGTTAAAATCTGTTAGTTTGCTTGTAACTTGCCACCTTTATTAGAATGTGAACTCCTTGAGGATAGGATTTGATAACAGAATGCCACAGACTGGATGACTGATAACAACCCAAATTTATTTCTCACAGTTCTGGAGGCTGAGAAGTCCAAGATCAAAGTGCCATTGTATTTGTTTCTAGTGAGGGTCTGCCTCCTGCTTTGTAAATGGCCAGTTTTGCCCTATGTTCTTATATGGTGGAATAGGGGAGGAAGCTCTCTGTGGTGCCTTTTACAAAAATATCATTCAAGAAGAGCACCTCATGACCTAATCATTCCCAGAAACATACCTTCAAAAATCTTTACTTTGGGGATTAGGTTTGAACATACGAATCTGAGGGGAACATACATACTCAGTCTTTGGCACTAGTTAAGATCTTATTTCTGACTCCAAAGTGATGGTTCTTGAGAATCAGACTATGATCAACAGAGTTGGCTTTGTAGGAAATTTAAATAATATACAACATTTAGTTTCAAGATAGAAAGAATATGATTTAACATTTTATTAGCACTTTCATCTATAAATTCTTGGACATAGAAACCTAGAGCTGAAACCTTTGAATCATTAATTATCTTTGTTTCATTTGAAAAATAAGAGAAAAACTTTAGGAAGTGGATTGATTTAACCAACGTAACAGATTAAATGATAGAACTAAGCCTAGGTTCTTGAGTTCCTAACTTTAGTCTTTTGATTTATAAAATTAATTTTGTTACTTATTTTCTGTGAGCTTGAATTTTCAGACAATAAAGCAGATACTGGAGTTTTATTTTATTAAAAGTGTTTCTTTAAAATTGACAGAATATCAACTTGCAAGACCTTCTGATGCAAACAGAAAGGAAATGTTATTTGGAAGTCTTGCTAGACCTGGACATCCTATGGGGAAGTTCTTTTGGGGTAAGTAAATAATTCATCTTATTTCATCTGTCCTATAAGACTGAGAATAAAAAACTGTGCTAAAATGATAAAGAAATGAAAATTAAAGTGCTAAAATAGTTAAGTAAACTTTATCTTTAAAGTTTACTTTAAACTCTGTTGATCATAGTCTGATTCTCAAGAACCATCACTTGGAGTCAGAAATATCTTAACTAGTGCCAAAGACTGAGTATGTATGTTCCCCTCAGATTCGTATGTTCAAACCTAATCCCCAAAGTAAAGATTTTTGAAGGTATGTTTCTGGGAATGATTAGGTCATGAGGTGCTCTTCTTGAATGATATTTTTGTAAAAGGCACCACAGAGAGCTTCCTCCCCTAATCCACCATATAAGAACAAAGGGCAAAACTGGCCATTTACAAAGCAGGAGGCAGACCCTCACTAAAAACAAATACAATGGTACTTTGATCTTGGACTTCTCAGCCAGAAGTTTTTCAACTCATATTTGCATTTGGTTTTGTAACATTGAATATAGCAAGGAAAGCACGTAACAGTTCGTGATTTCCTTCATATCCCAGTACTCTGGCAACAGTGCATGGATTATCTCTTTTAATCATTATCGCAATGTTAAGTAGCATTATCATCTCCATTTAAAGATAAACAGGCTCGGGAAGGTTACATAATTTGCTTTGGGTAAGTCACGTAGCTAGTATGAAATGGATTAAGTGTTTGAATGTAGTTATGTGATTGTATGGTTGGTGCTGTAGCCCACCTCACATGTCCATTTATCAGCAGAGACTCAGGAATGATTTAATCTCTTTAACAGTTTGTTGTGTTTTTCTGTTTCTATGAATTGAGCTTATGACCTAGTGCTTGCCAGGCAGGCACTGTGCCACTGATCTATATACCTGACCCTCTAATAGTTTTGAATAGTGACCTAATTTTATTTTACTGGTATCAGATTTTCATAATGACTTTATTGGTGGTGATACTCAGTTCTGTCCTAATATTAATCTTATGACCAAAAGTAGAAACTAGTATGAGTTGATCCAAAGTACACTTTATTTGGGGCTAGGAACATACTTAGTGGCATAAGTGCCTGCCTGGCAAGTGCAAGGTCTTGAGTTCAATCCCCGGTACCAAAAAGAAAAAGAAAAAAGTATATTTTATTCAGGGGGCATTTTGCTTCCCTCTATATTTTATATAGTTTGTGGGGCTGGGATTTGGTTCAGCAGTAAAATGTTTGCCTGAAAGTCCTTGGTTCGGTCCTCAGCACCAAAAACGAAAGATAAGCCTCCCCTAAAAGACAATTCAACCAAAAAAAAGACCAGGAAAAAAAAAGTATATTGTATACAGTTTGTACACATCCTGGATTTATTTTTAATAACAAGGCAGAATGTTAATGAAATCATGCAGAAAGAAAATCCTGAATTAATTACTAGACTGTTAAGCAAGGAAACTTGGGCAGTTCCCAGAGATAAAATCCTTATATATTAACATATACCTCAGAATTGTTTATAATTTTTGCTTTAAGTCACTATTACACACTATTACACTACTCAGTATTCTCGAGGCACTTGGGTTATTTCATAGTCAAGTAAAATAGGAGAACATTGCATTGTTGTTGCAGAAGACAGTTAAGTTACTCAATGAGTTTAGTTACTTCTGTAATACTGTTCAATGCATCCTAAAATATTAGTGTATTTTTTTTTTTCATCTTTTTACAGGAAATGCTGAGACTCTCAAGCATGAACCAAAAAAGAATAATATTGATACACATGCTAGATTGAGAGAATTCTGGATGCGTTACTACTCTGCTCATTATATGACTTTAGTTGTTCAGTCCAAAGGTAACATCATTATTGCCATTAGAGTTTCTCTGAAGTACAACTGATCCTTGAACAAAGAAGTCTGAATTGCATGGGTGCACTAACATACCTTTTTTTAAAGTTTGTAATAGTTACAAAAAAACAAAAAACAAATATAACACGTGGCCTAGAAATATAAAAAAAAGTTAAGAAAAATGTATGAATTTTGAGATACCTGCAGATCATTGTCTTTGCTTTACTATATAAAATATGTATAAATTTATTACAAAACTTTAAATTTATCAAAACTTATGGCTAGGTATAGTGGAGTAGTGACTAGGTATAATGGGTAAGTTTGAGGTCAGGTAGGCATGACCTTATCTCAAAATAAAAAACAAAAATTTCAGGATGTAGCTCAGAAGTAAGAGCACTTGCCCAACATGCATAGGACCCTGGATACAGTCCCCAGTATGGTAAAAGAAAAAAAGTTGTGCTCACACACAGGCCATATATGGTGTCATTCATAGTAGAAATGTAAACATAGAGATACAGTGTTGGTTTTTTGCCACAAGAGCACAGGTATAGTGAAAATCACCACTAAAGCAAAGCCAACATGGGAAAGGAAAAGACTCACATTAATATTGTCAACATTGGACACGTGGACTCTGGCAAATCCACCATCACTGGCCATCTGATCTACAAATGCGGTGGTCTTGCCAAAAGAACCACTGAAAAATTTGAGAAGGAGGCTGCTGAGGTGGGGAAGGGTTCCTTCAAGTATGGCTGGGTCTTGGAACAAGCTGAAAGTTAAGTTTGAGCATGGTATCACCACTGACATCTCCCTGTGGAAATTTGAGACCAGCAAGTATTATGTGACCATCATTGATGCCCCTAGGCACAGAGACTTCATCAAATACATAATTACAGGCACATCTCAGAGGCTGACTGTGCTGTCCTGATTGACGCTGCTGGTGATGGTAAATTCGAAGCTGATATCTCCAAGAATGGGCAGACCCAGGAGCATACCCTTCTCACTTACACACTACGTGTGAAACAACTAATTATTGGTGTGAACAAAATGGATTCCACGGAGCCACCCTATAGCCGGGAGAGACACAAGAAAATTGTTAAGGAAGTCAGCACCTACATTAAGAAAGTCAGCACCTACATTAAGAAAGTCACCTACAACCCTGACACTATAGCTTTTATGCCAATTTCTGGGTTGGAATGGTGACAACATGCTGGAGCCAAGTGCTCAAAGTATGGAAGGTCACTTGCTGCAAAGGCTTGTTAGTTGGGCAACTGGGTGGAAGGAGGTAATCCAAAGGGACAATGTGGACTTCATTGTCAAGAACGTGTCTCTTAAAGATGTTCTACATGGCAATATTGCCAGTAATCTCAAAAATGACCCACCAATGGAAGCAGCTGGTTTGTTTCACTGCTCCAGTGATGATCCTGAACCATCTGGGCCAGATCAATGCTGGCTATGCCCCTGTACTGGATTGTCTTGTCCACGATATGAGACAGACAGTTGCTGTCCATGATGAACAGGCAGTTCATCAAAGCTGTGACAAGAAGGCTGCTGGAGCTGGCAAGGTCACCAAGTCTTCCCAGAAGGCTCAGAAGGCTAAATGAATATTATCTATAACACCTGCCATCCCAGTCTTAATCAGTGGTGGAAGACCGGTCTCAGAACTGTTTCTCCCAATTGGCCATTTAAAAGTAAAAGACTGGTTAATAATAATGATGCATCATAAAATCTTCAGAAGGAAAGGAGAATGTTTTGTGGACTGTTTTTTGTGTGTTTGGCAGTTTTTGAGTTATTTTTAAAATAAATACTTTTTAATAGAAACAATTTGATCAAAAATCTGTCACAGAATTTTGTGACCATTAAAACAAAGTTTAATGAGAAAAAGAAAAAAAGATGCAGTGTTAAGACAGAACATCTGCCTAAAAATATTGTGTTGCTAATTATCACTACATGAAAAATTGTCTCCCAGTATATTTCATTTTTCCAGTAAGAAAAAAATCTCATGATTCTCATGTATTTTAATTGCATATAACACATATAAAATACAAAATATTTGTTAATAAATGAGTTTAAGTTCTTTGTAAAGCTTCTGTCAACAGCAGGCTATTTTGGGAGGGTCAAAATTTACTCACATCTGAACATGGTGGTATACTCCTATAATCTCAGTACCCTAGGAGATGGAGACAGGAGAATTGTTAAATTAGCTCAGCCTGGGCAGTTTAGTAATTTATTTTTTATTTTTTCTGTATTTAGGACAAGGACTACAGGGTCTCACTACATAGATTAGATTTGTAGTGATTCTCCTGTTTTCAGCCTCCAGGTGCGCACCACCAGGCCCAGTCTGAATTGCCTCTCAGTGCACCTTGCAGGTGGGGCAGGCAGAGGGATCAAACCCCTGGCCACTGCACTCTGCCTAAGCAGGTGCTTTAGTCTGCTGAGCTATGAGGCTGACATGCAATTTAGTAATTTAGACTGTTGTCTCAAAATAAAAATGGGGTGGGAATGCAGTTCTGAAGACCCTGGGTTAAAACCTCAGTAACACACATGTATATACACTATATATGTGTGTGCATATGTACATAAGCAAAAAATTTCTGGTTTCCCTTTTAGAAACAGGTTTATCTAGCTAGATATGTCACATGGCTGTAACCTTAGAATTTGGGAGGCTAAGACGGGAGGGTCATAAGTTCAGTGCTAGCCTTGCTGTGTAGTAAGTTCTCAAGGCTGGTCTCCACTATATAATGAGATCCTGTTTCAAAAGGAAACAGGTTGTATTTTGTTTTTCTAAGGCAAGGTCTTTGTGGTTCAGGCTGACCTTGAACTGACAATACTGCCCTGGCTGGCCTCTAACTTACTGTGCCCCTCATGGCTTGGCTACCATTCAGTCTTTGAATGGGGTCTTATTTATTCTCTTACCCAGTTGGTCTTGAACTCCTCACCTTAGCCAGTCCTCCTGACTAGTTGGGACTAGGCACATGGCACCGTACTGGATTTATGAATTGGTCTTTTTAAGTCACTGCCTGATGCCTCTATGCCTATATTATTATCTTAAGCTGTATCATTTATAAACTTACAGGGCAAGTTGTCTGTTCATCCTTATGTAAGTGCTTGTAAAAAGTCATTTTTAATTGGTTGGAGTGACAGTGACAAAAGTAACATAAAAGATTGATGAATATGCAGCTCTACTCCTTTAATCAGCTTTTTTTGTAGTTGGGGGGTACAGGGTCTCACTGCGCAATTCAGACTGGTAATGATCCTCCTGTTTTCAGCCTGCCCAGCAGCTGGATAGGTGTGCACCACCATGCCCATCTGGACTCATGTTGGGCTTTGTGTGCCTGTGCTTGCCTAAGCAGGCGCTTCGTCTGCTGCGCTATCTTGCTGGCCCTTCTACTCCTTTAATAACTCATGTTTATTGGGTTTTTTCCTTTCATTAAAAAAACCCATGGAAGCCTCCTTTTGTTTACTTTGTATTTTAATCTTTAAGGTGGTTTTCAAAGTCATAGTTTGCACATTTCTTTTTTAAAAAGTGAACCCTTTCACCCTTATTTTATACTTTTTCTAGAATTTTTCTGTATACATTATAAAAATTAAGATCAAAGGTGATTTGGTAATTATGTAAAACTTTTTTCATTTTGATCAAAATTAATCCAGTTCAGTTTGATTTGAAAATAAAGTTAGGGATATGATATGATTCTTCTGTTCCAGCTACAGATTTGCTTCTGTATTCCTTCTATACCTGTTAAAACGGGAATCTCATGTTTGGCATGTAAATTAACTTATACTTTTTAATTGTGTTCCAAGTTATGTTATCAACCTGCATTTTGTCCTCAACTAGATAGTGTTTTTTTTTTTTTTTTTAAATTCTCTTCCTCAGTGATAACCAGTATAAGTTTATTAATGCTTACTGCATTTAGGAAGGAGAATTGTTAAATTTGAGGCTAAAAAAATTTTTTTTCCCACTTCACATTCATCAAAATAGTGCAAGTATGTATAAAGATGCTTGTTACAGAGAGTACAAAATACTGTGTTTTTTAAAACAAGGCATAGAGTTTAGTAAACCATATACTATCTAATGTAATTAAGATAACGTGCCGGCCCCACTCCCAGGGCACACTAACCAAGAGGAGAGTCCAGATGGGCATAGTGGTGCACACCTGTAATCCCAGCTGCTGGGAAGGCTGAGAACAGGAGGATCATTACGAGTCTGAACTGCACAGTGAGACCCCCACAAAAAAGCTGATAAAGGAGTAGAGTTGAATATTCACTAATCTTTTATGTTACTTCTGTCATTGTCATTATAACCAATTAAAATGCCCTTTTACAAACAGGAGTTTCAGCATTTTTAGTGCTATTTAGAAGTTCACTATGTGTATGAATAGTACAGAATAAATTAAAAACCTGATAACTTGCACTTTTATGGAACTAGAGATTGAATTTAGAAACTTACATTCTATGAATGTACTCTTCCATTAAACTATATGAGTGGGCTTCTAATTAATGAAACACATGTACTTTATGGAATGAACAAATAATCCAGTGATGGGCCACTTGCATAGTAACCACAAGGTTTCCTTTTTTATTTAGAATCTTGTGTTTTACTAGAAAGTTTAGAAGAATTTCTTATGAAATGTAAGACTTAAAATTTAGAACATACAAATCATACCATCTTGAAAACTAAGAAAACATTAAAGTTGAAACCTCAAAGTATAGTAGTTATGTGAAAGTATGGACAAGTATTTATTTTGGTTCTTTTTTTCCTCTCCTTCCCTTTTCCCTCTTTTCTCATTACTTTTTTTTTTTCAGTAGCAGGAATCAGTCTCAAGATCTCATGCTTATCAGGCAGGTCCTGCGCCAGAGTTAAATCTCCAGTCTCTCTCACTTTCTTTTTCTTTTTACTTGTGTGTCTTATCTGACTTTATCAGTGAGAATGTTTAGCAAAATTGTATGTCTTAGGTTTTTTCGTAATCATTACAGGTTAAGGGCTGGCAAGTAATACCCATAGTAAAATATCTCTTTCTTTTGTATCATAAGATCTGTGGAAAATCTATGCATTTCTTCATTAAGTAACAATATTACTTGTCACTTTCTCCCTTTCCCCCTCAAGAAACATTGGATACTTTGGAAAAGTGGGTGACTGAAATCTTCTCTCAGATACCAAACAAGTAAGATTTTTATAAATAATAAGCCTTTAGAATTAAAAAGACTATATATTGTTTTTGTAGGAGTCTCAACAAATTTGTTTTTGTTCTGTTTCTAAGCAGGTCATAAAATTAAGTCCTCAAGAGGAAAACATAAATAAGTTAATAAGAGTTTTTGAGAAAATCAAGATAACATATTCCTGTCATTTATTTCAGAATTTATGGGCTATGTTTTAAGCAAGCAATAATTTTGGAGACTTTATGCTTCCTTTTACAATTATTCAGTACTTTTCTGCTTCTATGTAGGGTTTTTGAAACTGATACAAAAGAAAATACTGTAGTGAAGAACAGAATATTTTTGTCCCTTTTCTCCCAACAAATTGTGTTCTGAAAGTTTTAAGTTGTTCAGACTGTGTAATGTTTTTCCCCAGAAAAGAAATCATGTTGAGCTGGGATAGTGTGTTCCTGAAACTCTAGCACTGGAAGGCTATGGCAGGAGGATTAAAAGTTCAGCCCGTCCTTAGCAATTCAGCTACTTATCAAAATCCTGTCAGGAAGGAAAAAAGTGTGGGTGGGAAGCTGAGGATGTAGCTCAGTATGAATCGAAATGAAACTTGCAGATGATGGCTGACTACATATTTCCTAAAACCCCATTTATTTGATACACAGTCTTTTAAAATATTTTTTTGCCACTTCAGATTCATCAAAATAATGCAAGTAAGTATCAAGATGCTTGTTACATACTTGTTACAGAGAGCACAAAAGTTTAAATTTGAAGCACTGAATTCTTTATTTATGCTCCTGCCAGTTTCCATTTTAGCAAATTGAATGAAGTCAGATTTTTTTCTTGCAGCATCTTAAGTGGCCTTTTCTGTTTCATCATTATAATGTATTGTTATTTTAATTTTATGAAAGAAAATTTAGCTTAAAATGTTAGAATAGTTTAAAATAATAGATTGGTTGTTATTATCTTGGCCTTCCCATTGATATTTAGCAATACTTTTTATGTATGGAGGGATAATGAAAGCCATGCCACATTTGTGGGGGTTTTAACTTTTTTCTTTTTTACATTTCTCTATAAGTATGAATTACAGAAATGTCAGATGGCAGCATCTTTACTAGTAAGATCAGAGATATATGTAACATATTCATTAAGTTCTATCAGTACCTGCTGAGCAAATTCTCCTAAATATTATTCACTAGTAATTATTATTTCTTAATGAGACATAATTAAGAGTCTCATGCTCTACCGACTGAGCTAGCCGGGCACTTAATGAGACATAATTAAAGGTCTTTGCATAGATACTCATTTGCACTGAACATGCTTTTATAAGATATTAAAGTTATGATCTCTTTCTAGCAGTTTGGGAGGCTGAGGCAAGAGAATGAAAGTTTGAGCTTTGCTTGGACCATTGGGCTACTTAGTGACATAGTAAGAGTCTCAAAATAAATTTTAAAAGGGTGCCCTGGAGATAGTTCAGTGGCATAAGTGCTTACCTGGCAAGTGAAAGATCTTGACAAAAAAGGGTTACAGATGTAATTCAGTGTGAAGGTGCTAGGTTCAACCATAGTATCTCACGTAGTTCAGGATTTTACAGCTTTGTTGCTATTTGTTCATGCTGAGAATGATTTTCAGCCAGTAGTATGTAGAATGACTAAATTATCTGTTAGACACCCCTAATTATTGCTTATAAAAGGCTTTTGCCAATTAAATTTTAATGTATTTGTTTTATTTTCAGTGGGTTACCCAAACCAAACTTTGGCCATTTAACGGATCCATTTGATACACCAGCATTTAACAAACTTTATAGAGGTTTGTGAACCTAAGGTTTAAAACTGTTTGAAATAATTTTAGCACATTCTCTAAAATTTGACTGTCAATTTTCTTTCAAAATGAGAACACAACAGAAAATACAATTGTGTTGGAAAGAAAATAGGCAATGGAGAGCTGTCGTGTGACACATAGTGGCCAGTGACTAGCTGCAGATTGGTTGACTCTGATGCCTGGCTGTTACTTGGATATGTGTTCATGCTTCCTGCCTGATGTTCCCTCATTCTTTTGATTTTTTTCTTATTTGTTTTCTATTTGATTTTTATCTATACTTTGCTCTTATTTTTAAAAGAGGATAAATAGATAAAAATACTTTGGAAATTATTTTTTCTTCATTATAGTACAATATTTGTTAGATGAAGAAAATCACAAAGACATTAAAGGGGAATTACCCTTAAATCCTAAAGAGAAATCATTTTTGGCAAACTTCTATCTGATTTTTATAGCCATATTTTCTTGACATGAAAGAATCTTTATGTACTGCAAATATGTACTAATGAAAATAAAAATAAGACTGTAAAATATGTATACTTTTAAAAATTTCAATATTATGCCTATAATAACTATATAATGAGCCTACCATATGATTATAATTTACTTTAGAAGTTACCTAGGTGAACATTACAGAAATATTCTTAATTTACTATTTGTTTGTTTGTTTCTTTTTTTTTTTTGCCACAACAGATTGACTTTTTCTCCTAATTGTCATAGGTATTCTGTCCTCCTCTATACCATGCCAGTCTTGCTCCCCCTTTGCTGTTGATCAGTGCCTGCCTGTACCTTTTTTGCACCTGGTTCTGTTCTCTTGAGCCATCTCTTTCCAGAGATTAACTTATTTTCCATTATTTTCTTTCTGGCTTTAGATTCCTTATCATAGAATCATACAATAATAGTATTAGGAAAAATCTTGAGACAGTTTAGTCCGGTATATTTGAGAAGAGAGATTTCGAAAGATTTAAATGCAAATTATTTTTCTGTACATTGTATTAACACATACAGCAAGGTAGAGAGAGGTATGGTTGGAATTTTTCCTGTGGATCTCTTAACTCCTAGTCCTATATCCTGTCCTAAAAGAAAAGATCCATCTTTAGCAGCATTTAATATTCTCATTGCTGTTTTATCCATGCCTTTTCTACCTGTGAAACAACATTTAAAAATTTACATTATTCAAATTGGAAGATTTGCAGTCTGAAATAATGTTTGTATAATCTTTTGTTTATTAAAAGGTGAAATATGTTAAATTATTTAAGAATTTATTGTAGTAAAAGTTATAGAGAAGCACTTACATCTCTTCTTTTGGAAAATATTTTTTAGTTGTTCCAATCAGAAAAATTCATGCTCTGACCATCACATGGGCACTTCCCCCTCAACAGCAACATTACAGGTAAGAATTCAAGGGAAAATTTACTTCATTAAATACTGAATGAGAATCATAGTTTTAAAGGATGCAACTTAGTTTACAAGGTTCTGAATTTATAAACACAGGTGTTATAATCTGGAACTTAACTATGCCTAGATTTTCCAAGTCTGTTTCTTTGGGGATAGAAACTCATGTTTTCTTATAATGAATTGGCTACCTTTCGTGAATATCTGAAATTGTTTCGTGTAAAATGTTAACTTTAATAAATGTTGTCTTTAGTATTTCTTAGTACAGAAGTATAATTTATTTGGTAGTAGTTGCTACTTATTTTTTCTTTAAATTAATTAATTAATTTTGTGGTACCGGTGATCAAACTTGGGACTTTGTGCTTGTCAGGCAGCCACTTATGCCTCTGAGCTATATCCCTGGCCCTAAATTTTTTTTTATTTTAATCAATTAATTTATTTATTTCATACGGGGTCTCACTATGCAGTTTGGACTTTTAGTGATCTTCCTGTCTTAGGCTCCCCAGTGTTGAGATTATAGGCATGCACTACCATACCTGGTTTCAGGGCAGCATAGTGCACCCAGGTTTTCAAGGCCAGCATGGCATGCAGTACCAAGGATTGAACTCAGGTTCTTGTACTTGTTGGGCAGGCACTTAGACCACTGAGGTATCTCCCCAGCCTGCTACCACATTTTTTGATGTTTTGAAAGTAAAAGTAAAGCTGAGCACTGTGGAGTATATGCCTGTAATCTCAGCACTCTGAATCTGAGGCAAGAGTATGGCAAGTTCAAGATTAGCCCAGGCAATTTAGTTATGTAATGTGACCCTACCTCAAAATAAAAATAAAGGGCTAGAGATGTAGTTTAGTGTGAAGGTCCTGAGTTAAGTCTCCAATACCAATAGACAAGCAGATAGCTAGCTAGCTAGGGAGTGAAGAAAAGAAAAAGAAGAGGGAGTTTTCTAAAATTAAAAAATATAAAATGCTTTTATTCATTTTCTTTTTGTATGGACTGATTTGTTTCTTTTGGTAAATTTGATTAATTGTAAATTCTTCTAAAATCAGCCATTTTTTTTCTGTATTTAGGGCAGGGTCTAGAGTCTCACTACATAGATCAGACTAGTAGTGATTCCGTTTTCAGCCTCCCAAGTGCTGGGATTTCAGGAAGGTGCTGCTGTGCTCAGTCATAATCACCATCTCAGCACGCCCTGTGGACGGGGCACACATAGCACACTGGGTTCCAGCCACTGTGCTTCTGCCTAATAAATCAGCTTTTTGTGGGGAGCTTTTTTTTTTTAAAGCACAGTATCTTTCTGGAGTCATCAAACTACAATTTATTTTGTCCATATACAAATATATTTAGCTGGGCTCATTTATTAACTACTTTATTCCTCTCTGCCAGTCTTAGTATACACATAATTCAGTTTACATTTCAAATAATGTAGTGTGGACTTTGAAGATTACTAAACAGTTGAAACTAACATTGTGTCTTAATTTTCAAGAATTTACTAAATTTTAATGGTCACAGTGGCACCTGCTTGTAGTCTCAGCTACTAAAGAAGCTAAGCAAAATAGCTTGAGGCCAAAGATTTCAGGCCTGTTTTAGCAACATAAGACTGTGCCCTACCCCATCTCTAACTTACTTGATTAGGAAAAAAGTTTACTAAATGCAGTTCTCTATCCTTATTAGGTTTTTCTAACTCAGTTTTTTCTGTATATTTTGTTTTGATAGGAATATATTTTTAAAATTAACAAAGGAAGGTAGTGAAAAATTATTTTATTTTTGAAAATAATTTGAAGAACATATGTAACTATCCTATAAAAATGCCTGATGGGATGATGGTGCTGGGATCATCCCAGTGCTTTGGGAACCTGAGGTTGAAGAGTGAATGGCAAGTTTGAACACACTCTGGGCAACTTAGCCATTTAGCAAAAGACCATGCCTCAATTTCCTTTTTTCTTTTTTTGGTGGAACAGGGGATTGAACTCAGGCCCTTGCGCTTGCCAGGCAAGCGCTTATTCTACTGAGCTATCTCCCCAAACCCCTGTGTCTCAAAATTTAAAAAAATAAAATACAAGGCTGGGGATGTAACTCAGTGCAAAAGATCCTGGATTTAATCCCTAGTGCTTCAAAAACTAAAAAATGAAAAAAAGAACCAAAACACAAAACTATCTTTGAGCTTACATGGTATTTTTGGCTTGTTTTTGGTTTTTGAAACAGGGTCTTGCAGTGTAGCTCAGGCTGCCATTGAATTTAGGATTCTTTGCCTTGTCCTCCTGAGTCCTGGGATTATACCACCACTCCAGGTCCCGAAAACTATAGTTTAGGAGTGAAGAGAAAAAGAAAATTACAGTGACATCATATCTTTTGTGCTCATCGTCCTTGCTTATGTATTGAAGGAAATACTTAAACTAAAACTTGGGTCTTTCAATTGTTAGAGCAGCACATTTCACTTTATATGCACCCTGAGAAAGTAGTGAAAACTTTCATAAAAGCTTTCATCCATACACAAAGTGATTCATATCTGTACTGGGTTCTAAAATAATAATCTATATCATTGTTATTTTGAATAAAATGGAATTTAATGATTTTATCAAGAAAGGAAATAAGTTTGGTGTCCAAGAGAAATAGCAACCTTGAATTTTAGAACGATTACACTCACTTCCTCTATTTTTTGTCTTTGTTTTCCTTGTAAATTAATTAGATTTCACATTTTGTGGATTTATGTGAGAATAAGTTTATACATTCAATATTATGGTTTTACTGTTAAGATTTTTCTAGTGTATTTAAATTTTTTTCTGATCTTTAAATTTTTTAAAGGGTGAAGCCACTTCATTATATCTCCTGGCTGGTTGGACATGAAGGCAAAGGCAGCATTCTTTCTTATCTTAGAAAAAAGCAAGTATTCAATTATTAAGTATTTTTGGTATAGCAGTCTGAAAAATAATGGACAGTAATGGTACATAATGCATTCTTTGGCTTTAGCTACCAGGGGTCTAGAATCAAATTTAATGCTTAATTATAGTCATATTGATAACATAGGTGATCTTAAGGGCTGTTTTTGTATTTCATCATAAGCTAATTTTTAGCCCCTGTTGGAAGTGCATACAAACATTTAAAAATTGTAAGTAAAACTAGTAAATTCCAGAATTGTGTAAAAGAGTTAGCTCTCATCAGCAATCTGGATTTGATTGAATACTAAAGAATTCAGTTATTTAAATGCAATAGATTTCCTGGCTTTCTCAAGTAAAAGGTAGAACTTTAATGAAAACTTAAATTTGTAAGCCAGTTGGACTGAAAACGTGACTCTGAACAGTGTATGCAGCCACAGTAGCAGTGCCATCAGGCACCGGTGTGAGTCACTACAGCCAAATAACTAGGACAGAACTTTAGGATCAGGAGCAGGACATTATATTAATTCCTTGTTTTATTTTTTCCACATTAATTAATTAGTGGGTGAAAAGTAGTTTAAGAACCTTAATAGTTTACAGTAATTAAAGGAAACAGGCAGTTATTTAAAAGAAAAACTAATGATATTCAGTATATACCTTTTTTTTTTTTTTTTTTTTTTTTGTCTTTTTGAGACAGGGTCTCGCTGTTCAGGCTGGCTTTAAGCTCACTTTGTAGCTCAGGCTGGTCTCGAACTCACAACAATCCTCCTGCCTCAGCCTCCCGAGGGCTGGGATTACAGGCATGCGCCACCACGCCCGGCTCAGTATATACCTTTTATAATACATATATAATATGCTTTAGGATTTTCATAGCCTTTCATAACCTACTGAACTATATTCCATATTGTTATTTTACGTTATTCGTTTTGGTGTCCTTTTCCCTTAAGTATTTCCAAAACATCTACTGTTGCTTCTTTCTTGGAAAATCTACATAGGTTAACTGATAGTCTTAAAAAGATCATTTGACATTCTAAATTGGGATATATTAGATGTATTTTAAGGCTTCCAGCAGACAAGATCAAAAGTGATAAGTGAGTGGGGCTTGTGGGTTAGCTCAATTGTTCAAAGTGCCTGCTTGGGCAAACTCAGGTGCAGAAGACTGTGGTTCAGTCCCCAGCCCCACATACCACACCAAATCTGCCTTTAAGGTAGCCTGAGCCAGCCAATAAAAAAATAATGATAAATGAAACACTTTCCAGGAGCCCTGCTGTATTTTGCAATGCTCTTGTGTTTGTCTGTGTATGGGAGGGGTTGTAACATTTAAAAAAAAAAAATTTTAAGAAATATAAAATAGTGCTAAAAAAACAAAAAAAACTCTAGCATTAGAAATGATACAAGATTTCACTAAATAAAGTAGCAAGAATTCACCAATGGTTGTAGTATTACATGATGCTGTCTTCAAATTAGTTGTTCAGATTATCAGATATAACCATGTAAAATTCATTTAAAGAAAAAAACAAAACAGTAACAAGTTATAAAAAATTCAAAAAAAGAGAAAAAAAATCAGAGGAAAAAGAAAAAAAATTAAGCATTAACTGCTCCTTTCAAAAGATCAGCGGTGGGCGGGGGATATAGCTCAGTGGCATAATCACCTGCCCGGCAAGTGTGAGGTTCTGATTTTGGTCCGTGGTATCGCAAAAACAAAAAAACAAAGAACAGCAGAGATAGAAAATATATTTATCTGAACTATTCTGCAAATATATCTATTTCACTTCTTTCATGTGTCCTTTTCCTCATCCCAGTTTTTCCTTTCCACTGAACAGTTTCTTTCCTTTTCACAGTATCTGTTGTACCTTTTAGAATTTAATTACTCTTTGAGGTTCTCACACTAGCATGATAATACAGTGTTTGCACATGTGGGTCTGACTTATGTCACTTACCAAGGTAGTCTCTAGCTGCGTTCATTTATCTACAAAAGCCTTGAATTTACTTTTTTAATAGCTGAATAATACTGCATTGAATAATACTCCATATCAATCAATTCTTCAGTTGATGGGTATTTTTGTTGTTTCCACAATTTAGCTATGATAAATTGCACTGCTATAAACATGGGTGCACATATATATCACTGTAGTATGATGATTTCAGTTCTTTTGGAAAAATATCTAAGGGGGTGTGCACTGTTCTCTTTCACAGCAATTATTTTGGTACTTAATGTTGTACTATATTGCAATATCTATTACAATATAAACAAAGATGTGTTACTTCCTTCTAATTCCTAAATGTACTACAATTCTTTGGGAGGCTTTGTGCTTTTAAAATTTGTATTTTGAAATTTACTGTTACAGAGTATACATCTACATCATAACCAAAGGTTTCCTTGTTTTACATAGACTGTTTTGTTAATTTGAAGTATTTATTGTCAAGATAATGATTGAATTAATTTTCCCAACTATAGGTGCTGGGCTCTTGCATTGTTTGGTGGAAATGGTGAGACAGGATTCGAGCAGAATTCTACTTATTCAGTGTTCAGTATTTCTATCACACTCACTGATGAGGGTTATGAACATTTCTATGAGGTAAATAATAAAAATAGAGTTTTTCTTTTATATCAGGTATAGTTTTATGTCAAAGACTAATGTGATGTTTTATTTTCAGGTTGCTCATACTGTCTTTCAGTATTTAAAAATGCTGCAGAAGTTAGGCCCAGAAAAAAGGTAATAAATACTTCTTAGAATGCAGCCAAGAGTCAGTCCTTACATGTTTTAGCTTTCAGACTGCTAATAGGCATTTTGTCCTGCAGGATGGTTTTTTAGTTATTTTCTGGTCTTTTTCCTTTATTGGCTATATATCTTCATCCCTCTACATGTATGTGTATTCTGGGGTTTTGCTTGGCCAGTCCTTTTATTATTATTTTTTTAGCTTTTTGCAAAGCTTTATTCCAGAGGGGCTCAGTCCTTCTTGGTGACTGCCTTCCTCATGGGGGCCAGCACACTGCTCAGCTCCTCATGCTTCTTCTTGGCAGGGATGTGCATCCCTACTCTTTTCTTGATGTTTGTCCTTGGAGACCTTGAGCAGCTGCATGGCATGGCCCTCAAGGGGTGAAGCTGCACACCTCCTGGATCACGTCCTGCATGAACTTGGTGTGTTTGGCAAAGCATCCGCAATGGTGGCTGTACCTTGTTTTGCTCACATTCTTAGTCAGTCACCTTGTGGCCCTTGTTGAGCCCATGGCCATGGGATGGCAGAGGGCATGGCTGCTTTTCTTCAATGGTTGCAGAAGGACCAGTGCCACGTGGAATTGTGGGAAATTTTCAGTCCCTTTATTTTTATGCATCTTTTCTAATTGATGATTGTGGTGAGAAATTTTAATATGTACAGTATTCTAATTATCACATTTCTGTTCACAGAATTTTTGAAGAGATTCAAAAAATTGAGGACAATGAATTTCATTACCAAGAACAGGTGTGAAAGTCACATTCTTTTTGAATGTTATAGATAACATAGATGACAAAGTTGAAACTGGTCTGTAGACACTGTTCTTCTACTTAATGTCATTAGAGTTTTAATTCTATTGTCATGTGAGTCTCAAGATGGCCATGAGGCTATCTGAAAATTAACTCCTGTTTTTAAGTATTTTATTGAGTAAAGTGAGGATTAGACAAATGACATAGATTATGTTATGTGACAATTTTTTATGTAATCACATTGCCTATCACTTTGATTCACATTCATGGAGAACTTGTGATAGTATTTGATGCCAGGGATTTTTCTTTTAAAAGATATTTAGTACAGGGTCTACATGGTCTCACTGCACTGATTAGACTCATAGTGATCCTTTTATTTTCAGCTTCCCAAGTGCTGGGATTATAGGCAAGTACCACGACAGGCAGTTTCATTCACTGTCTCAGTGTGCCCCTGGGGCGGGGCCAGCATGGCATGGGGATCAACTCTGGTCCCCTGATACCAGGGATATTTTGATAGCAGGGAATTCAGATATTGTGAAGATATTTTATAAAGTGATCTGTGATAATTACCATATATAATGTTAGAAACACTGAGATTTGGGATTTCAGGGACAGGAGGAGACCATTTTCTTTGATTGAAATAATATCAGAGGAGGCTTCATTGATGTGGTAATTCAAAATTCATTGTTTTGTATCAGAATGTAATGTTTAGCTAGGTGTGGTGGCATAAACCTGTAATCCTAGCACTCTTGAGAGGCTTAAAGCAGGAGGATCATCAGTTTGAATCCAGTCTGGGCAACTGAGTGAAATCCCTGTGTAGCTCATGTGAAGGCCCTGAGTCTAATCCTCAGCCCTCCATCCTCCCTCAAAGTCACCACATGTTTTTTTTCCTTATACACATATTTTTATTGGGTACATATATTGTATACAGATATTAAGAATAAACGTCCTACTCTTAAAACATAAGAATAAAACAAAAATACAAGTGAAATGAGCATAAGTGTGTTTTTCACTTTCATACTTCATATGTAGTTATTAAACTGATCTTTTAGTATTTACTTCTTAGAAACTATAGAGTTGATAAGAGGATGTATGCCATTTAAGTATAATTTGAACCTTATAAAACACTTTTATTGGTGGTATTTATTTGTAGCAAGATTAAAAACATGTATCAGTGAACATGATTTTTTTTTTGTCTTTTTTTTTTTTTTTTTTTTTTTTTT
>PVKA01012149.1:0-58664 GCA_004027165.1 Ctenomys sociabilis | reverse complement strand
AGATAGTATTCCATACAAAGACAGCTGAATATACATTTATGTGAGCTGCACAAGGTTCATTTAATAAAATAGACCACATACTGGTCGAAAGGTCAAGCTTTAGTATATACAAGAAAACAAAAATTATCCCATGCATATTATCTGACCACAGTGCAAGGAAACTGGAAATAAATGAGACAGGAAAACAGCAAAACTCCATAAATACATGGAAATATAACAACACCCTACTCAGCAAACAATGGGTAACAGAAGAAATTAAATAAGAAAGTCAAAAATATGCACAATTCAATGAAAATTCAAGCACAACTTATACGAATTTTGTGGGATGTGACGAAAGCAGTTCTCAGAGGGAAATTCATAGCTATGATCTCACACATTAAGAAACACCCGAATGATGCACCTCCAAAATCGAGAAAAGAAAGAGAAAACCAAACCCAGAGCCCAAAGATGGAAAGAAATTATAAAGATATGAGAAGAAATTAATTCCATTGATTTGGACAAAACAATTTAAAAAATTAATCAAAAAGCAGGTTCTTTGAAAGATTAAATAAAATGGATAAGCCCCTAACTAACATTAGCAAAAGTGGCAAGAAAAATTCAAATACAAGCAACAAAGAATGGCAGCATGTAACTAGCTAGCATGTAACCCAGTGGAAATTCAGAAGATTTTCGATAGCTGCTTTGAGTTTACTCTCACACAATAGAAGATATGCAAGAAATGGACAGTTTCCTAGGTAGGTAGAAATTGCCAAAGCTGAATCAAGAAGCTATAGCAACTCTCAATAATCCAATAACAGTCAATGAATTAACAAGTGTACTAAAAATCCTACCGACAAAGAAACACCTAGGTCCTACAGAATTGACAGCTGATGTTAGAAGAAGTTTACAGAAGGTATAGTCCATGTACTTACCAAATCTTCAAAGAAATTGAAAAGGAAGCAGCTCTCCTAAAAGCATTCATGGAGGGAAGTATCATAGTTACACCAAAACCAGGGAAAGACTGAACTAAAGAAGAGAACTACCGGCCAATCTCCCACATGAACATAGATGCAGAAATCCTCAGTAAAATATTAGCAAATAGAATACTGCAAATCACCAAGATCATACACCATGAGCAGGCAGGATTCATCCCAGGGATGCAAGGATAATTGAGTGTGCACAAATCTATAAATGTAATACACTATGTCAATAGATCCAAATCTAAAAACCACATATCATCGCAAATAATGCAGAAAAGATTTTGACAAGTCCAGCACTCAGTGATGTTCAAAGTCGTACCAAACATTGGAATAGAAGGCCTCTACATCAATTTGATAAAAGACATCTATGACAACCCAACAGCTAATATAATTCTAAATCTTTTACTCTTAGATCTGGAACAGGACAAGAATGTCCTCCACCACCCATCCTACTCAATATAGTTTTACAATCATGAGCTACAGCCATGAGACAAGAAGGAAAAATAAAAGCAATAATAATAGGCAAACAAGAAGTTAAATTATCGCTATTTTTAAAATTTTTGTTTTATTGAATTACAAATATCAATGAGAGAGTTTTAAGATACCTTGACAAGATGGATTTGATAAATTAATACATTGCAAACTGTTTTCATAATGTTTTGGTATCATATAAGGTGCATACATGATGTTATACTTACAGACATTATTATACCATATGTCTGTTATCATTAAATAAAGACAGTGTATCTGTTTGCATATCTTATTTTTTATACCTGGATTACACCAAAGATTCAATAATTAATACTTTCTACCTTGTTATTTTCCTAGTGGTTGTCTGTGGTACTAGAAGCTGACATAATATCCTGTCCAACCACCATTAGTGCAAATCTTGCCTCTCATAGGATTATGTAGAAGCACAACGTTATCTATCCTAACTGTACTGTTATATACACACATCATGATTTTTCCTTTCTATACCCCTTCCTTTTCTACACCTGTCAAAGATGGGCACTCCATTGTCATTCAACTAACTTAGGTGCTTGAAATCGACAACAAAATCCAACACAGTCCAGCATTTCAGAACAATAGTGAGTTATTCAAAGAAGTTGTCAACCATAGCCATTTACAGCTCAGCTTAATATTATGGCCCCACGATGTATACTTCATTTTCATACTTTTCCGCTGGATGGTTAAGACCTAGATAGAGCAAGACCTATATACCAACACATGTACTTTATGTTTCTTATGTGGTCAGTTAAGTCCCCTCAGGGTTTATCTTGTAGTCCTGTACCTTACTTTGTAGATCCTTTGTCTGTGTCATCCATGTGGACAAGTCACAGCCAATGCTTGACTAGTTTGCTCTCTGTGAGAACTTGAGAGAAAGTTTTTCTCCATGTGACTCTCCCCAGGCACACTATACAACTTTGATCTCTCTCCTCTGTGGCTCCATAATCTCCCTGTTCAGAAAATTTGGAGCTCAACTGGGTTTCATGATGTTGCAGTACAGGTTCTCCTATGTCCTGAGTCTTCGCTGACCTTGAAAGGTAGGGCCAAAATGTTGGCTGGCCTTGCGGCTCTTCTATTTCTCCAACTCTGATTTGTGAACTTATGTGTACCTGTGTTTATAGCAGCGCAATGTGTGATAGCAAAATCTTGGAAACAACCAAGGTATCCATCACATGAAGAATGGTTGAAAAGGATGTGGTATTTCTATATAATGGAGTATTACTCAGCTATTAAGAATGATAAGTTTGAAGCATTTATAATGAAGTGGATGCTACTTGAACATATACTCATAAGTGAAATAAACGAGACACACATGTGTAAATATCGTATAGTCTCCCTAGTATAACAAGTGAAAAGCAAAAATACAAAAGGAAACGTACAACAACAACTAAAATCAATTGAGTCAGATAAGGTAAAGTGAATGGCATATGCTGCAGGATACTAATCAGCTTTTCTTCTGGATGGTTAATTATCGCTATTTTGCAGATGACATGATACTTTACTTGGAAGACCCAAAAAAAAAACTCCACCAAGAATCTACTAGAATTGAAACACAAATTAAATAGCATAGCAGGATACTAAGTCAGTACTCAAAAGTCAATAGCATTCCTCTACACAGATAACAAACAAACTGAGAGGGAAACTATAGAGACAATAACTTTTCTAATAGCACCGCAGAAAACAAAATACATTGGAACTCACTTAGCCAAGGAAATCAAAGATCTTTTCACAGAAAATTACAATACTTAAGAAAAGAGATCGTAGAGGATTTCAGAAAATGGAAAGATATTCTGTGCTACTGGATAGGAAGAAATAACATAGTGAAGATGGTCATACTCCCAAAATTCTTGTACATATTTAATGCAATCCCAATAAAACTTCTAGCAACATACCTCCAAGACGTAGTAGAATTATTACTAAGATTTATCTGGAACCAGAAAAGACCTAGAATACAAAGGCAAACCTGACCAACAAGGACAAGGCACGAGACATCACAATTCCTGACTTGAAATTATACTACAAAGCTATGATAAAATCAACATGGTATTGGCAATGAAATGGACCTGAAGACCAATGGAATACATTAGAAGATGCACTGGCCTCTACAAGCACACTCAGCCACCTGATCTTTGACTAAGGGCCCAAACATGCTTACTGGAAGAAAGAGATCCTCTTTCACAAAAGTGCAAGAAACACTGGCTTTCTACATGCCTAAATCTAAAACTTGACCCAGGTTTATCACAATCCATTAAGCTAAATTCTAAATAGATTAAAGATCTTAACATTAAAACAGAAACACTAAATCTCCTGGAAGAGAAAGTAGGAGGAACTCTTGAAGACAGGGGTAGGCAAAGAGTTCATGAACAAACATATGCACATGGGAAACACTTGAAAGAATGAACAACTGGGACCAACTCTTCTTGAGATGTTTTGCACATCAAAAGAAATTATCAACAAAGTGAAAAGAGAATCCACAATTATCGATAAAATGTTAACTAATAAGCACTCAGACGAAGCTCTGCTCTCTAAAATTTTTAAAGAACTAAGACACATTAGGGCCCTCAGATTTAAATATCCAATCCAGAAATGGGTATCTGAGATGCATGCATGCTTCTTAGAGGATGAAATTAAAGAAGCGAATAAATATATGAAAACATGCTCCACTTCACCAGCCATCCGTAAAATGCAAGTTAAAACAACACTGAGATACCATCCCACTCCAGAAAAATAGGCTATCATAAAGAAATCAACCAAAACCTAATGTTGCAGAGGCTGTGGTGCAAAGGGAATACTTCTCCACTGTTGGTGGGAGTGTAGACTAGTACAACCATTGTGGAGATCAGTGTGGAGACTCCTCACAAAACTAGGACTGGAAATCTCATTCAAGCTGTCTATCCCCGTACTGTGAATTTTCCTGGAGGAACTGAAAACATCATGTCATAATGATCTATGTGCACCTATGTTTATTCGCAGCACAATTTACAATAGCCAGATCTTGGAAACAACGAAGATGCTCATCATATGAAGAATGGTTGAAAAAGATGTGGTATTTTCATACAATTACTCAGTTATAAAGAATGATAAATTTGCAGCATTTATATTGAAGTGGATGCCACTGGAACATATACTCATAAGTGAAATAAACCAGACACACATGTGCAAAGAGACTATACTATGTATAATAAATACAAAGAAAAAGGTAGAACAACAACTGAAAGAAGTTAGACTGATAGTTAGGGTAGACTGAACAGTACATGTTGCAAGGTAATAATCAGCTTCTCTTCTGGATGGTTAACAATGTAAGTTTACAGACCAAAAATTGGAGAAGTGGAAGGGCTGCAAGATCAGCGAACATTTTGCTGTAGCCTATCAATGACAGTGAAGACTCAGAACATAGGAGAACCTGTACTGTAACATCGTGCAACTCAGTTGTGCACCAAATTTTTTGGTCAAGGAGATTATGGAGCCACAGAGGGATGTGATCAACATTCTGTAATGTGCTAAGGAGAGTCACATGGAGAGTGAACTTTTCCTCAGGCTTTTACGGAGAGCAAATTGGTCAAGTAATGGCCATGACTCATCCACATGGCTGACACTGACAAAGGATCTACAAAGTGCAGTACAGGATTACACGATAAACCCTGAGGGGACTTGGCTGACCTTATCAGATGCAAAAGTTGCATGTTTTGTTACATAGAACTTGATTTATCTTAGTCTTAAACATCCAGCAAAAAAGTATAAAAACAAGGTATATAAAATAAAGCCATATTAATATACTGAGCTGTAAATGGCTCTAGTCAACAACTTCTGTGTATAACCCACTACTATTGTGGACTGCTGGACTGTGTTGGATTGTTTTGCTGAACTCAAGCATCTATAATAATTGAATGCTAATAGAATATTAATCTCTGACAGGACTGAATAAAAAAAGGGGGATACAAAGTAAGGACCATTCTGTGTTTGTATAAACAATACAGTTAGGATAAATATGCAGTAGTTTCACATAATTCTATGAAAGAAAGATATGCACTAATAATGTTTGGACAGGATATACTGTCTTCTTCTTGTATTATGGTTAACCACTGGGAAGATAACAATGTAAAAAGTATTAATTATTGAAACTATACTATAACTCACTTTAATTCATTCACTTAATTCAGTGAATAGAGGCATCTACTCTAATAGTATTTGTAAATAGAATATTATGTATGCACTGTGTACAACAAAAACAACTACAAAATAAAACAACTATAAAAACAATATGCAATGTGTTGATTGAATCTGTTCTTTTAATTTGATTTGAATCTGTCTCATTGGTATGTGTTCTTCAAAAACATTATACAAAACAAAAAATAGGTGTGTTAAAACCCTCTGACAATAACTTTTGAAAGCATGACCACTTTAGTGATCAACCTAAAAATTTGGTACAAATCTTAACTAACAAGCACTGAGAGGAAGGTCTGCTTTCTACAATTTGTAGAAAACTAAAAAACTTTAGGGCCCAGAACTTTAAAGACACAATCCAGAAATGGATATCAGAGATGAACACAGTCTTCCCAGAAGAAGAAATTACAGAAGCAAATAAATATATGAAGAAATGCTCTACATCATTAGCTATCCAGGAAATGTAAATTTAAAACAACACTGAGATAACATGTTGCCACAGACAGAAAGGCTACCATAAAGAAAACAATGAACAACCAATGTTGGAGAGGCAGTATGGAAAAAGGTGTCAGTCTTTACTGCTAGCTTGAATGTAGATAGGTGCACCTGTTATGGAAATCAGTGTGGAGACACCTTAAAATCTTGGACTGGAAATCCCATACAAACCAGATATCCCCCTACTAGGAACTTTCCCAGGGGAACTAATAAATTTGTATCATAATGATATATGCATACCTATGTTTATAGAAGCACAAGTTATGATAACCAAAGATTGGAAGAAACAAAAATGCCTGTCAACAGAGGAATGGATGAAAAAGATGTGGTATTTGTATGCATTGGATTATTACTCTGCTATAAAGAATGATAAACTCAAAGCATTTATATTTAAATGGATGTCATTGAAGATATACTCATAAGTGAATTAAACCACAAACACATGTATAAATATTGTATAGTCTCCTTAGTGTCAGAAATGAGAAGAAGAAATAAAAATAGAATGCATTGACACAATTAAAAGTGAGAATTTAAGGATTAATAAACAAAGAGTGGGCAAGGGGAAAATATAGGAAACATGACAGTGCAATTCTATATTTATTCTTGGAATGCCTGTCATTCTGGTCTTCAAAATATGCACCGCTTCTCATGTCACATCAATTATTGCTATGCTATCTGTCAAGTAAATGTTGGTTTAAAAAAGGTTAATAAGTAAAAACATGAGAAAAGAAAAAAATGTGATAGGACTGTCCTGCTTCAATGATGTATATGGTTAGATTTCTAAATTTCTGTGTAAAACTATGTATTTGTTTACTCTAAATTTTAATTATTTTTATTTGTTTTTCTTTATTTCTTCATATTCTTTAGGGATTTAAAATTTAACATATCAATACATTATGGAAAACAACTGTTCCATGCAATGTCTAAGATGTTTGATATTCAGACAGATGGTGAAGTTAAACTCAGCTACCGATGTTATAAGATATTAAAATAATTAAGCTTCTCATCTGGATAGTTAACAACTTAAGTTTTCAGACAAAATACTAGAATAAATAAAGGGTTACAAGGACAGCCAACATTTTGGCCCTAGCCTTTCAAGTTCAGTGAGGACTCAGGACATAAGAAAACCTGTACTGTGATATCTTGTAATTCAGTGATGTCAAAGTTTCTGAGAAAGGAGATTATGAGGCCATAGAGGAAAGTGGTCAAAGATGTAGAGTGTGCCTATGCAGAGTCACTTGGAGAGAGTACATTCTCTCTAGCTTTCACAGAGATCATACTGGTCCAGCAATGGCAGTGACTCATCCACATGACTGATACTGACAAAGGATCGACAAACTGCTGTGCAGTGTTTCAGGCTAAATCTTGAGGGGATTTGACTGGCCTTGGAAGATATGAAAGTTACATATTTTGTTATATAGGTCTTGTTTTATCATGGTCTTAACCATCCAGCTGAAAGTTATAATATCGACGTATGAAAAGAAAAACTGTATTAGTATGCTGAGCTATAAAAATCTCTTCAACTTCTGATATTGCCAGCCCTGTTTATACCCCAGTACTATTATGGAATTCTGGATTATATTGGATTATTTTGCTGAATTCATTATACTCCTACTATATTTAAATGGCAATGGAATACCTATATCTGACAAAATTTTTAAAAGGGGGGATATATATAAAGGACCATTTGTATCTGTATACATCAAACAGTTAAGCTACTTTTCCTCTTAATTCAATGAGCAGAAAGATTTGTACTAATAGTGTTTGGACAGCATATCATGTCTGCCTCTTATAGCATGAGTAACCACTATGAAGATAACAATATTCAATGTATTAATAATTGAAACTTTTCTAGTAATCGGCTTTGAAACTGTCATTGCTCTTTGTCAGTAAAAATAATAAAAGAAGAATCATAACCTGGAAGCTTTTGTATTTATGTGGATGCCACATGATGCTATACTCATAAGTGAAATAAACCGCAAACATATGTGCAAATATCATATAGTCTCCTAGTGTAAGAACTCAAAAGAACAAGTAAAAATAAGTATAACACAATTTAAATGAAAGTGAGAACTTAAGGATTAAACAATGAAGAGAGGGCAAGGAGAAAAATAGGAAAGATGACAGGGGCAAAACCATACCTTTATAATACAAGATAGTAAAGGAAATGATCCTCAGAATCTTCAGCAATTTTTTGAAACTAGCAGTCAATTGGTAGGATTCTCACTGAATAACTATATATGCTGATACCTGTGAACTAAGCAAGTTCACTGAAGATAGCAATGTGTAACAGTAGGGTCATGCTTAGAATGCCTGTAGTTCTGGTCTTCTGAATACATACTGCTTGTTATGACATATCAGTTACTGCTATACTGTTTCTCAAGTAAATGTTTATTTTTTTAAAAAAGGGTAATAAATGAAAACAAGTGACAAGACAAAAAATGTGATAGGACTGTCTTGCTACAATGATGTATAAGGATCGGTTTCTAATTTTTTTGCAAAAAACATGTAATTGTTTATTCCTATATTTTTAAATAGTTTTTCTTTACTCTTTTTTTCATTTTGGTTCACATTCTGTACTAATTTAAAGTTTAATGTATCAATAATTGTTGGAAAATACCTGTTCCATGTTATCTCTAAAGAGCTTTAATTTCAGGCAGATAGCCTAAACTCAGCTGCCTATGTTATAGGGTAACAATATCATTAAGCTTCTCTTCCTGAGCGTTAACAAATTAAGTTTGCAGACCAAAAATTAGAGAAAAAGACTGGCTGCAAAGACAGCCAACATTTTGGCCCTAGCCTTTCAAGATCTGGGAGGACTCCAGATGTAAGGAAACCTGTACTATATGATGATGCAATTTAGTAATTTTTCTGATCAAGGAGACTATGAGGACACAGAGGAATGTGATGGAGGAGGTAGAGTGTGCCTGAGGATGCTCATATGGACAGATATCATACTCTCAGGCTTTTACAAGCAGGAAATTGGTCAACCAAGGGACATGACTCATGCAGAAAGCATATACTGACAAATGATCTACCAACGGCTGTATAGGGACTGGTTCAGGGTAATTTCTGAGGAGATTTGACTGAACCTATGAGATACAAAACTTGCATTTCTTCTTATATAGGTCTTGCTCTAAACCATTCGCCTAAAAGTATAACAATGAGGAATAAAAATTAAAGTCATATTAATTTGCTGAGCTGTAAAGTGCTTAAGGCAACAACTTCTAACATTGCCAGTAGTGTGGATAACCCACTACTATTATGGACTACCCGACTACATTGGATTTGTTTTTGCCGAGTTTACTCACCAACAATATTTATATGGCAATGGAATACCCAAATCTGACAAAACTAAACAAAACGTTCAGATATAAATGAAGGACCACTTTGTATATGAATGTACAAAATATTTAAGAGAGTTACACAGTAACTTTCTCTTAATTCAATGAGCAGAAAGATTTGTACTAATATTGTTTGGACTGGATATCATATCTCCATCTTGTATGATGAATAACTACTACAAAGATAACAATATCAAATGTATTAATTATTGAAAGTGTCTTACTAATAGGTTTGGAAATTGTCTCATTGCTCTTTGTTTCTCAATAAAATTAATAAAAAAAAACACTACAGCTTTTTCATTCACTCCACATGTGACAGACATTTTGTTTCCTTGCAACGCTTTGATTTCACAAATTGTGCTGCTACAAACATTGGTGCCTATATATCACGATGATATTATGTTTTCACTTCTTGTGGAACAGCTCCCAGTAGGGGGATAGCTCATTTGATTGGGATTAACAGGCGAAGTTTTTAAGGAATCTCCACTATGATATCCATAGTGGTTGCCCTTATCTACATTCCCTACAACAACGGAGAAATCTTCCTTTTCCCCCTTGGCCTCTCCAACATTTGATGATGACTGATTTCTTTGTTTTTTTTGCATAATTTTATTGAGAAAAAATAGCAATGAGTTTCAAATCAAATTAGTATACATCTTCAATAATTAATACACTGCATATTGTGTTAGCAGTTATTCATTGTACGAGATGCATACATAATATCCTGTTTACAAACACTATTAGAGTAAATCTTTCTATTCATTGCATTAAGAGAATGTAGCTGTATATGTATCTAAAGTCTTTTGAATATATAGATACAAAATAGTCATTCATTTGTATCCCCGTTTTTGCTTAGTTTTGTCATTTAAATATTATAGGTGTGTGAATTCAGTAAAACATTTCAAAATAGTACAGCAGTCCATAACAGTAGCAAGTTTTTTATAAGACTGGCAATGTCAGAAGTTGTTGACTTGAACCTTTTATAGCTCAGCATATTAATATGGCTTTGCTTTCTATATTTCATTTTTATGCTTTTCTGGTGGATGGCTAAGACCAAGATAAAACAAGACCTATATAACAAGAAATGTAACTTTTGGATCTGATATGGTCAGTGAAATCCCCTCAAGATTTATCCAGAAAACCTGTACCTTACTTTGTAGATCCTTTGTCAATGTCAACCATATGGAAGAGTCACGGCTATTGCTTGAATAATTTGCTTTGTGTGAAAACCTGAGAGAATGTTTTCCCTCCATGTGACTCTCCTTAGGCAGACTCTACGTTATAGATCACTTTCCTCTGTGGCCTCATAATGTCCTTATTCAGAAAATTTGGGACACAACTGAGTTCCATGATGTTACAGTACAGGCTCTCCTATGTTCTCAGACTTCACTCACTTTGAAAGGCTAGGGATAAAATGTTGGCAGTCCTTGAAGCCCTCTTTTTTCTCTAATTTTTTTTTCTGGAAAAGTAGGTTGAGAAACCTCCAGAAGAGAAGCTTATTGCTATCGCCCTACAACCTAGACTGTTGAGCTTAACCTCACTATCTGCCTGAATATCAAATATCTTAGGCATAACATGGAAGAGGTATTTTACATCATGTATTGATATGTAAAACTTTTTATTAATTTTATTTAGTAAAAAATAGCAATGAGACAGCCTCAAAAGAGGTTGGTAGGAGTGTTACAACAATTAATATATTTCATGTTCTTGTCTTTGTAGAAGTCATTCTTAGTACAAGATGCAGACATCATATCTGGTCTAAACACTATGAGTACAAATATTTCTTCTTAGTGAATTAAGAGAAAGGCTATATATCTATCCTAAGTATTTTATAAAAACAGGTACAAAATTGTTCTTCACTTCTATCTCTTTCTTCTTAGTTTCATCAGAGATGGTTATTCCATTGCCATCCAAATATTATAGGTGCATGAATACAGCATATATTCTAATATAGTCCAGTAGTGGGTTATCCACAGGAGTGGCAATTTCTGAATCTGTTGAATTGAACCTTCCACCCCTCAGCATATTAGATGGCTTTACTTTGCATAACTCGCTTGTATCCCTTTTCTGCTGGATAGTTAAGACCAAGATAAAGCAAGGCCTATATAACAAGACATGCATCTTTTCTATCAGATAAGGTTAGTGAATTCGCTTCAGGATTATCCCAAAACCCTGTACCACACTTTGTAGATCCTTTGTCAGTGTCAGCCATATGGATGAGTTGCGGTCATTGCTTGACCAATTTTCTCTCTGTGAAAGCCTGAGAGAATGTTTTTTCTCCTTGTGACTCTCCTTAGGCACATTCTACATTATTGATCCCATTCCTCTGTGGCCCCATAATCTCTTGATCAGAAAATTTGAGAAACAACTGAGTTAAATGATAGTGCAGTACAGGTTCTCCTATGTTCTGAGTCCTCTATGACCTTGAAAGGCTAGGGCCAAAATGCTGTCTGTCATTGCACCCTTCTTTTTCTCTCATTTTTGGTCTGCAAATTAGATTGTTAACCCTCCATAAGAGAAACTTATTATTGCCAATCTTCTAAATTTCCACTGGGTCTGTGTTGATTACACCCTTTTCATTCCTTATTGCTTTTGTTTGAATTTTTTCTTTCCTCTTTTTGATGAGGTTAGCTATGAGCTTATCAATTTTATTTAAACTTTCAAAAAACCAGTTTCTTGAGTTGTTAATTGTTTGAACTGTTTTCTTTGTCTCAATTGAATTAATTTCTACTCTAATTTTTATTATTTCTTCCCGTCTTTTGTCTGTGGGTTTGGTTTGCTCTTCCTTTTCTTGATGTTGGAGGTGCAACATTTATGGTTTTTCTTTATTTCTGTTCTATTTTCCTATGTGTGAGTTCACAGCTATGAATTACCCTCTGAGAACTGCTTTCATCATATCCCATAAATTCTGATAACTTGTGCTTGAATTTTCATTGAATTGTAGATATTGTTGAATTTCTTGTCCAATGTCATCTGTGACCCATTGGTTGCTGAGCAAGGTATTGTTTATTTTCCATGTATTTATGGAGTTTTTCTGGTTTCTTTTGTCATTTATTTCCAGTTTCGTTGCACTTTTGTCACATAATATGCATGAGATAATTTCTGTTTTCTTGCATATACTTAATCATGACATATGGACCAGTATGTGGTCTATTTTAGAAAATGACCTGTGTACAGCTGAAAAAATGTGTATTCAGCTGTGGTTGGTTGGCACATCATATGTATACCCACTGTATCAATTTTTTTTTCCAAGGTATGCTTCAGTTCTGCTACTGTTTTGCTAATTTTTTGTCTGCTTGACCTCTCTTTTTGGGATAAGGGGGTGTTTATGTGTCCTGTTAAGATTTTAGTACTGGATATTAGACTTTACATGTGCATAAAAATTTGTCTGTTATAGTTGAGTCCTCCCATGTTTGTTAGTATATATTTATGATTGTTACTTTTCCTTGAATTTTTCCCTTAACTAGTGTATAGTGGCTTTCTTTTTTTCCTTTGATCATTCCTGGTTTGAAGTTGAAACTGTCTGAGGATAGGAACAGGACTACAACCCTTGCTTTTCTCTCAGATTTTGGAGCATGTAGTATTGGTTTTCACCTTTTGACATTCTGCTTATATATGTCTTTATTAGTTAATTATCTTATATATATATAGCATAGTGTTCAGTTTTGTTTTCTAATCCATTGTTTCAGTGTATTTCTTTTAATTGATAACTTGAGTCCATTTACATTAAGAGTTAAAAATGGGATATATTGACTAATTATTGACACTTTTTATAACTGCTCTTGTTTATTCATTTTTTCCTCCTGAATTTATTTGTTTGCCTTAGTGTGTTCATCTCTTTCTGTTTGTGGAGTTCTGATCATTTTGTTCCCTCTCTAGAACATCTTTAAGTAGTCTATGTGGGGTTGGCTTTGTTGTCATGCAATTGTTTAGTTGTTTTTTGTTATGGAAGTATTTCACTTCTCCATCAAGCTTTAAAAACAGTTTCCAGGGTGTGGTAGTCTCTCCTGGATTTTATTTTCATACAAGAGTTGAAGTACTCCACTCCATGCTCTTGATTTCCTGGTTTTTGAAGAGAAGCCTGAAATTATTATTATGGGTTTTTCTTTAAATATGGCTTGCTTGTTTTGTCTAGCAGTTTTCAGTATATTGTTCTTGTGCTAGATTTCTGCGATCTTGACCATTATATGTCTCAGTGTGTTTTTAATTGGCTTGATGCTATTTGGAGTTCTGTATGCTTCGGTTACCTGAATGACAAATTGTTTCCTAATATTCAGGAAGTTTTGTGCTATTACTTCTGCCAGTATTATTTTTGAATGAGTTTTATTTACTTTTTCTTTCTCATTGATGTCTTTGCATCTTCTTGCAGCTGATGATTTATTTTTCTTGCATCTTAGTTGCTTTTAAGTGATCTTTTCTAACTTTTTTACTAGCCATGATGGCATTTTCAAAATATGAAAGTCTATCATCACTTTCACTCAAATGGTTTTACAATCTTGTGATTGAGATTTTAAGTTCATCCACATCTCTTTGATTCTGCTTAATGTGATCAATTTCTTTCCTATATTGCTCATTCAAAGTTTCCATCATTTTTTATATATCCTCTGTTTTTTAACTAGTGTCTTCTTTAGAAAAAGATAATAATTCTTTTATTATAGGGTGGGGGAGATGACTCAGTGTAAAAAGTGCTTGTCTGGCAAGCGCAAGGGCCTGAGCTCCATAAAAAAATTATTTTATTACAGTTATCCTTTCTTTTTTTAATTCAGATGTTATTTCTGATCTGATTCCCTCTATATGTTTCTGCATTTGATTCTTTACTTCAGATGCTATTAATTCAGTGATTTCTTTTTTTATTTCAAAGGTTATATCTCATATGAGTTTCTCTATTCCTTTCTGCAACAGAGAATTAATGCTATTAATTCAGACACTTCTGCTGTGTGATTCACAGTTTCTTGCGTGCCAGTGTCTTCTGACTTTATTCTTGGTGGGGCAAGGCCTACTTCTTCTCTTTGTCCTTTTGTATAGCACTGTCCTCTGACATTTTGTGTGGAGATTTAGTGCAGTTATAACCTCAGCACCTACTGAAATTCATAAGCAAGAGAGATTATGTGATTAAGGCAGTTGTAGTTTTGTATTCACAGTACTACAATAAGGAACACTGCTAATGGGTAATGATATTTAGCAGTTGATATACTTTTGTACCTAGTGGGTTTGTATTTTAGATAGTAAGAGCATTCATTATGTCTATATATCTAAGTGGACATTAAATGGGGAATTTGTATTTAAGTTAGTTCCTCTAAGTTCTGACTGATAGCCTCTCTTTGATGTACCTGGTGATTTCCAGGCAGACAAGTTCATCCTTTGTACCTTTTTCCCCCTTTCTCAGTCAGTAGACAAAGAGGGAGTATATTCTTGTAAATCTAGTTCAAGCAAAGTGCCTCAGTTTACAGAGTGCAGCTCTATGAAGCTTGAATTTATCCAGTTGTGCCTGGCTTGGTTCTTGATGCTGTGCTCAGCTTCTTCATGCTGTAGCCCTTGGATGAACCTGGTGTGGCCCTCTGGCAAGATGTTCTGCTCCTGCATTAGCTTAGTGGTTCTCGCCCCTAGCCTTTCTGCAGAAACTTCAACTACAGGTTTCACACTAGACGGGTATACCACGCCTGGGTTGGATCTAGAGTTGTCCCGAGAGCAGGACAGAAGGACTGACTCACATGTGGGCCTGGGCTGTGTCTTGAAGGATCCAGCAGGCAAAGGGATTTTGAAAGCTCTTCCATGCCTGGGCTGTGCTGAGCCTGTTGAGGTCCTGAGAGTACAGCGGTAATTCTCACTCACACACTGGGTCTGGCCTGGTTCTGGAGTAGTTGGAGTGGTTCTCAGAGCATAACTAAAGGTCTCATTCACTCGGCGGAGATGGGCTGGGTCCAGAGTGTACCAGTGGGTACAGAGGAGTATGGAAGCTCTCCCACAGATTCTCTGGGCATGGGCTTTGGGTTGGACTGGGTCTGGAGGTGTCCAGAGAGCATGGTGGATATTCTCACTCAGTTCCAAGCCTGCGCTGGTTCTGGAGGTGTATGAGGGGGTTCTGAGAGTGTCACTGAAGGTCTCACTCCCACATCTTGCTTGGCTGTGTCCAGAGGGGGAGAGCTCTGATTACTCTATTGAATTCCTGATTTGCAAAAACACTGAGAGCTGATGATCTTTACCTTTGTGCTGTTTTTCACTGATATTGTTTCACATGGCCATTCTGAAATTCCAAAGTGCAATTATCCCCCCAACACAAACATGCACAAAAGAACTAACTAAGGCTCTAACTTGCATTTCCTCTTTTGGTTTCAAATTTGACTCCTTGGCTACTGATTTCAGAGAAATATATTTCATTATATAACACATTTCCTGTGTGAATCAGCCTTTTATCACTGCCAGGTAAGAGCTGAGATAACTTATGAAGTGAGAATTTGTTTTTTGACTCATATGTTGGGAGCTTCCTGTCCAAGGGTGCACTGCTGTGGTCCTCTGGTGCCTGTGCTGATTGGAAAACAACAGGGAGCATTCTGCATAGCATACTTTTCACACTTCCATAGCCAGGAAGCAAAGAGCTGAGTAATGACTGAGATACCATTCTCTTTCAAGGATACACCCTCCCTGACCTGTGACCTCCACAATGCCCCACCAACTCTCAATAAAGCCACTATGGGGACAAGACTACCAATCCAAATCATGTCTCTGCCTGTAACAGGACTTGGTGGATATGGATGATATTTGTAACATAAAAGATAATGCCAAGACACTTGTCAGGCTGCACACAGAGCCTACTGACACACAGAGCCCACCAGAATCCCATGAGAAAGTTGAAGAAACAAATGTCAAGGGCTTGATACTCACTGAGGGGCAGTCTCTTTATTGTTATCATAGTCTGTCACTTTTGTTAAGCAAAGAAAGAAAGTAAAAAAGAGTTTGGTCCACCAAAAAAAGTCTTATTTATCCTTGCATTTTAATCTTTTGCTTTTCTCTTTTCCCAAGATATCACAAAATATTAACCGCAAAATCATGATCCTTTCCCACAGAAAAAGGAATCAATGTCATTCAGTGATCAGGAAAATCCTAGCATACTAACTGCTACTCAATTCATCCAATGGATAGCTTCAAAAAGAAACAAAGAATGACCCCTGCCTCTAACATCACAAGTTCATTAATAGAGGAATTTCTTAACCCGTGACAGCTTGGCTCTGCAAGTATTTCTGTAATATGAGTTTTATCATAACCAAAACTCTCTAAAAATAAGCAAGAGTGTTCCCAGCAGCCTCCTTAACAGCTCCCAACAGCTTCCCTCATGAGCTCCTTCTTCATCGTTCGTTCTGCCTCTCACGCTGCTGGCAACCATCCTCAGGTAGGCCTCCCACATCCAGCATCATGCTGATTCCGTTCAGTGTCGTGCTACAAGTTGGTCAGCAGTTAGTCACCCACCAGACCCAGTGACTCAACATTTGATGTGAAATTAGCCTCAATTATTACTTTGTTAGGTTGTTTTAACGTTCAAATATCATAGAATAAAAAACATAGGATTGCTTCCATTTAATATAAACAAAAATAGCCATGAAAGATTTTAGTTGTATTCCTTTTCAAGGTGGCAAAGAGTTAATTCCATTTACTCAGAGGGCTGAGTTAAAAAGGATGTTATGGATTTTAATGAAATTATTTAATATAGTCCATTATTCTCAACAAAAGACCAACATATGTTTATTCAGCTACTTTGATACATTCAGTATATTAGTTATAGGACAGACTTTTCCATCAAAGAAGTTATAATCTAGCAAAACAGATAAAATTAAGCAAGTATACAATTAGTAAGAACTAAGGTAAAGAATTATGAGACCCTGTCAACATACATGAGAACCCAAGATGCTTGATTAACCTTGTGTGTTACAATGTAAAAACTGTGCCTTTAAAGTATAATAAGGTTGAGAAAACCTTTTCAAAAAATTAAGTTTTGAAACCAGTCAAATCACTGAGATAGAAATAGTAGTATACCTAATACTACAAAGAAAAATTACAGAGCAAAATAAAATCTACAAAAATTCCTTTTCATTATTAAAGAAAAGAAAAACATGTTCCTGAGGCTTATGTCCTAAACATGAGCTACAGCAGCTACAGAGAAAATTATTTTTGTCTTTCCACATTCTTCTTCCCTCTTTTCCAAAACAGAAAGTTGATTTGTGAATATGTTCTGACAGAAAATTCTAGAAAGAAGTCCCCCATTCAACTACCCCAGCACGCATCTCATTACCACTTCCTAAGGTAAACCTATTTCATCTTCCACATCTGGTTCTTCGCTTTTCCTCTTCACCTCTTTCATTTCCACATCTGTTTTCTTTCCTTCCTTTCTAATCATGCAGCCCCAAAGCCAAATCACTTCTCAAGCATATTCCTTTTCCTTCACGTCTTCACACTCCCTGACATTCTCAACACCCTTTGGAACAAACTAGGTCATACATTCAACATAAAGATGAGGGAAGACTGGGAAAACAACGCTCTATGGGTAGGTTTCCACTGAATAATGAAAGGAAAAATTAGAATGTACCCAGATCATTGTATAATAACAAAGCATAGAAAGACAAAATCTGAAGGGGCTAATTCCTCACTGAGTGATATAGGACAACAGGAGAATATTTGTTAATTGTCTAATCCAGAAAACACACAAATCTGAGAACAATTGTCTCCTGGTGAAAATGTTAAGTAATTTCAACTAGGAGAGCTATACTTTGTGGGTATCCATTGGTCTCTCAATGGTCCGCAGGAGCAAACAGTAAGGAGATTGAGAAAATAAAGACAAGAGACAGTAGCTGAAGTCACGTGGTAGGTCATGCTTGATTGACAAAGGACCAGAGCAACTGTAGGAGCAGTTATTTATAGTTGTGTGGAGTTATAAGACACAAAGTTAGGGCCAGTGAGACAACTGAATGTACTAAGCACTAGCTCAGGCAAGCGCAGGGACCAGAGGTCAACCCTTGGCATCACATGTCACACTGGCCCTCCCCAATGGGTGCCCTGAACCAGCCATTAAGACTGCATGGTATTTCACACCTGTAATACCAATGCTGGGGAGGCTGAAAGCAGGAGGATCACTATGAGTCCGAGTTGCTTAGTGAGAACCTGTACCAGATACATTAACTTTTTCCAGTCCTAGTTATTCTGTACAGAAACAATAAAAAGACACAAGGTTGCCTAGCAACTAATACCCTAGAATGTATGGGGAGGAGATTTTTCTCAAGACTCAGGTACCTTGGCTGCTTTAGACAATGAGGCTTCATCCTGCCCTCTCACATGTGATCAATTTCAGCTTCAGGGACTCCCAACACTAGTTGAAGGCAGCCTTTCTCCCAACTGCCATCTTCACCTGAGAATTAGATTATTAATTTTAAAGAAGATTAATGAAATGAAAATTTTTTTAAAAAAACAAAAGTATACACTGTACAAAGTATGTGGAATGGTAAACCATCCATTTAGGTCATTTTTTCCCTATTGGTTCTATTCAATTCTTCTAGTGATTAAGTCTTAATAATATCAGTTTGTAATTCTTGTTTTCACAGTAAAATTTTCTTCCCTGTACGTTGAAAAGCCCTCCCCACCAAAAAATGACTTCTTCATTTAGTAATGGAGAAGAAAAAAGAATTTCAGGAATTCCCTTCCCTTCTCTACACACCGCCAGGCCCACAGAACCAGTGCATTCCTGTACATGGGTAACACATGCCAATCCCTAAATGGGCTGTCTCAATCTGTCCCTGGCAACTTCCTCTTCCTGCTCTGGTCAATGTTTCACTCAGGAGTCAAGGATCGACTCCACGTCCCTTCCTCTGTGAATTTCTTTCTAAATCTCAGGACTCCCCCATCTCTGAAATTTTATTCTCCACTCTTGCATTCTAGTGGTTTGCATAATTACATTCTAGAATGCAGTGTACACTGGGATTTTAAATAACAGATGTGAATACTGTGATTCCCACAGTATAGGACCCATACTAGGCACTCATTAAATATATGTCAAATGATAATGTTTAAATCACTTGCACAGTGCACAATAACTCATAACTGGTACTTCCTCTCATTAACTAATACATCCATTTTTTAAAATCTTTTTGAAAATGTCCTCTTTCACATCATTGTTGTTCTCACTCTTGTTTAATTTTTCTCTTTAAATCTGTTACTATATGTAGTGACAGCAGTAACTGTGGGCACCACGGGAAGGAATCACTGATACGTGCAAAGATGCCTTCCAGCCCCCAGAAGCTCCCTTTTCTTATTCGTGGTTCTTCTCAAATAGTGAGTGAAAACTTCCTTATTCTGCATTTCCACATTCCTCTATCAGCCAAGAAGACAGAATCATGAGGCTGATACCTTCAGAGTACTAAAATATAAGAGCAAGTGCTGCTTTTGCTATCATTTTACTGAGTACCAATAGGATAGACTTGCAAGCTAGGATTTTGTGAACTAAATTGCTCATAAGAGCCAATTTCAATAAATTGAACATCAACTTACCAGTGCTTAGAGTTACCAGTGCCTAAGGTTCACAGATACTTTATTGTTAGGGAGTTTTAGTTGCAACAGCATGCACGGTGCAGGAATGGCAAATCGTTAGTGCACTATTATTAATAACAATTTTAGACCAGAAGAAACAAGCATTGTACCTGCGTAGAAAGAAAAAATCACCATGTGTGTGTATAGACAGTACAGTTCGGATAGATAACGCTGTGCTTCTACATAATTCTATGAGAGACAAGATCTGCACTAATGGTGGTTGGACAGGATATTATGTCGACTTTTAGTGCTATGGTCATCCACTAGGTAAATAATTATTCAATCTTTGATATAATTCAGCTGTATAAAAACATGTAAATATAATATCATGTATGCACCTTGTACAATACCAAAACGTTATGAAAACAGTTTGCAATGTATTATTTCATCGACTCTGTATGGTTATGGTGTTTTGAAACTGTCTGATTGACATTTGTATTTCAATAAAATAAAAATAAATAAAAATAAAAAAAAAAACAAGAAGGTCTATACAGCTTTCTCTTAGTTCAATGAAAAGAAAGTTTTGAACTAATAGTGTTTAGACAAGATATCATGTCTGCATCTTATACTATGAAAAACTACTACAAAGACAACATTCAATGTATTAATTGTTGAACCTGCCCTACTAACCTGTTTTGAAACTGTCTCACTGCTATTTTTTCTCAATAAAATCAATATAAAAAAAGAAATCCCCAGAATTCCATTTACAAATTTAAAACATTTGAATCTCATGCCCTATAAAATCTTATGTTCCAGGGTTAATAAAATTATTAGTTCAGAGATACTACACCTGGGGTTCTTTTCTTCCTTCCTTTGCTACTTTGCTCCTTTGCTACTGTGGAGAAATCCTCGGTGCTAGGGAAAGGATTCCTGAACAGCCGGCCACTTTTGGGAGTTTTCTGCCATCTTGTGGCCGATAGACAAACACACCCAGGAAGGTGACCAGCTGAACAAGGAACCAGAGAAGAGAGCTCTGCTGCTAAGTTCCAGAGCACTTCCAGAGCTGTGGGTAAGTACAGCACTGCCTCACACTGGAAGAAGAGAGAATGGTAGGGAAGGTGTCCGATGATTTCATGGGGGAGAGACCAAAGTTCTCCTTTACAAATCTACAGGCAAGGAGCTTGTCTTTTTGCTCCAGTGGTTTCCTTTTCAAAAATTCCCAGCAGCAACTTTGCTACCTACAACATAGGAATCAAACTAAGTAATAAAATAAGTATAAATACTAAAATACGTCTGTCTGTGTAAAAGATGGTAGAATGAAGAGAAGCAATTTGGCATTGATCACATAAGTATATATCCAGGATAGCTGAGATTACTTTAGTACTAATTTCTATCAGTTTTTTGAAAGTAGCCATTAATCTTAAATTTTTTTTTTTTACTTTGACTAAATTCTATATGCTAATATCTGTAATCTCAGCAACAGCATTACGGGCCACAATGTACATTAAAACAATGATTGTTGAATACTTTCCATCTTATTCTTTTGTGTATCACCTTTAATGCCTATCTAGTATTATACTCTCTTTAAAATAAAAAGTAAAAAGGATAAGGAAAGAATAACATTTATTGAAAGGAAAACTTAAGTTTTAATTGTTTCACCAGTCTCGCATGCCTACCTCAGGTAATCCGAGCAACAAATTCATAATAGAAAAACCATTGTTAATTTTCTGTTTTTGCTTTGAAATTCTGTGCCATTTCTATTGTTTTGCTTGGCTTTCTTTCTATATTTGTCCTTAATATAAATCTTTGTTTTGTGCTTTACCTCTTTAACATAAAAATAAGTAAACAAAAAAGGAAAAGGAAAAATGTAGACACATCATGGGGCTCCACGTATTTATTTGTTAGTTAAATAATATGAATAGAGTTTCTATGGGTTCTTGGAACAAGATACAAACTTGATGTAATCAAGACTTTATGTTAGCATAGCCATACAATTTTTTTCATTATATTATGATTTCTGTTTAAATATGAACCTATGCCATACACATGCATAATGATCTTTTTCGGTTTCTGTAAGGTTAGGTTATTAGGAATTCAAATAATATGGACACAGAATGTGAGGAAGTTCTTAGCAATGCCATTTTTTTGTTTTGTTTTGTTTTGTTTTGTATTTTAGGAAAGGGCCTACAGGATCTTCAGTGTCTCACTACTAGACTGGACTCATAGTGATCTGCCTGTTTACAGCCCCCTAAGGGCTAGGATTACAGGCACTCACCACCATGTCGAATCTTTTTTTTTTATTTTTTTTCCATAATTTTACTGAAGAACACAAAGCAAAGAGACAGTTTCACATCAAATTACTGGGACAGATTCAATAATTAATACATTGCATATTGTTTCCTTAATGGTCACTTGTTATACAAGGTGCAAACATAATGTTCTATTTACAAACACTGTTAGAGCAAATCCCTCTATTCATTGAATTAAGAGAACGTAGTTGTATACCTATCTTTTTTTAAAGCTGATTTATACTACAGTTTCAATAAATAATGCTTTTTACATTGTTATCTTCCTAGTAGTTATCAATAGTACAAGAAGCAGACAGGATATCATGTCAAAACACTATTAGTGCAAATCTTTCTTCTCATAGAATTACACAAAAGTAGCTGCATACTTATCCTGACTGCTCTGAATATAAAAATGCAAAATGGTCCTTCCTTTGTATACCCCTTTTTTTGTTTAGTCCTGTCAGAGATGGGTATTCTATTGGCATTCAATTATTATAATTGCTTGAATTCAGCAAAGCACTCCAACAAAATCCAGCAGTTCACAATAGTAGTGGGTTATGCATAGAAGTTGTTGACTAGAGCCATTTACAGCTCAGTATATTAATATAGCTTTACTTTATATACCTCATTTTTATACTTTTCTGCTAGATGGTTAAGACCAAAATAAAGCAACACACCTATATGACAAGAAATGTAACTTTTGTATGTTAAAAAGTCGGTCAAGTCCCGTCAGGGTTTATCTTGTAATCCTGTACCTCACTTCGCAGATCCTTTGTCAGTGTCAGCCATGTGGATGAGTCACAGCCATTGCTTGACCAATTTGCTCTCTGAAAGCCTCTGTGAAAGTTTCCTCTCCATGTGAATCTCCTTAGGCACATTATAGATCATTGATTCCATTTCTCTGTGGCTCCATAATCTCTGTGATTAGAAAATTTGGGGCAAAACTGGGTTCCACAATGTTGCAGCACAGTTCTCCTATCAGTCTTCACTGATCCTGAACAGCTAAGGCCAAAATCTTGGCTGACCTTGGAGCCCTTCTTTTTCTCAAGTTTTTGATCTGCAAACTTAGGTTCTTAACCCTCCAGAAGAGTAGCTGATTATAACCCTGTGACATATGCAGTTCAGATTACACTATCTGTCTAAATATCAAACATCTTAGGTATAACATGGGACAGATATTTTAGGTCAAGTATTGATGTATTGAAATTTAAGTCCTTATAGAATATGAGGGAAAAAAATTAAAAATGGTACTATTCACATATTATTACACAGAAATTTAAAATGTAGCCATATATAGCCTTGTAGCAGAACAGTCCTGAAACATTTTTTTTTCTTGTGTCTTTTTTTCCATTTATTACCCATAAGAGAAAAAAGAAACATTTACTTGTGAGACAGATAATAAATTGGTATGTCGTGACAGGAAGCATGTATTTAGCAGAAAAGGATGACAGGTATTCCAAGTGTGAGCCTTATATTACATGTTTCTGTCTTCAGTGCAGTTGTTTGGTTCATGGGAATCAGTATATATAGTTAGGATGAGAACCCTACAGTTTAACTGCTACTTTCAAAAACCTGCTGATGTTTCTCAGGATCATTGCCTTGCCCATTTTATGCATACAAATGTATGGCTTTGTTCCTATCCTGTTTCCCAGCACTTCCCCTTACCCTCTACTCGTTCTCCAATCCTTAAGTTCTTACTTTCCTTTTAGTTGTGTTATACTTTTCTATTTGTATTTCTTCTTTTGATTTCTTATATGAGGGAGACTGTACGATATTTGAACATGTGAGTCTTGTTTATTTCACTTATTAGTACATCTTCATGTGGCATTCAATTATATATATATATAATTGAATTTATATATTAAATTATATATATATAAATTATATATATATATATATATATATAAATGCTTGAAGGTTATCATTCTTCATAGCTGAGTAATACTCCATTGTATAAAAATATCACATCTACTTCATATGTGACAGGCATCTTGGTTATTTCCAAGGTTTGGCTATCATAAATTGTGCTCCTATAAGTATAGGTACATATATATCACCATGATATGATATTTTCAAGTCCTCCGGGAAAATTCCAAGTAGAGGGATAGCTGGCTTCAGTGGAATTTCCAGCTCTAGTTCTTAAGGAGTCTCCAAACTGATTTCCATAATGGTTACATCCATCTCCATTCCCACCAGCAGTGGAGAATGGCACACTTTTACTCAAATCCTCTCCAAAATTTGTTATTGGCTGATTTCCTATAATAGCCATGCTCTCAGGAGTGAAATGGTATCTCAGTGTTGTTTTAACTTGCCTTTCATAGATAACTAGTAATGTGGAACATTTGTTTATAATTTATTCACTTCTATAATTTCATCCTCTGAGAAGGTGTATTCATCTCAGATGCCCATTTCTGGATTTGGTCTTTAAATTTGAGGGCCCTACTGTGTTTTATTTGTTTATAAATTCTAGAAAGAATTTGTCCGAGTGCTTATTAGTTAAGATTTTATTGATATTTGTGGGGTTTTTTTTCACTTTGCCAATTTCTTTTGACATGCAATAACTTCTCAATAAGAGTATGTGTCAGTTTTTAATTCTTTCAAGTGTTTCCCATGTGAATACATGTTTGTTCATGAATTCTTTGTCTACTCCTACTTTCACTTCTAGGAGATTTAGTGTTTCTGTTTTAATGTTTATAACTTTAATACATTTTGACTTTAGCTTAGTGAATGGTGATAGACCTGGGTTAAGTTTTATTTTTTGGCATATAAATGCCAGTTTTTCCAGTGCTATTTGGTAAAGAGGCTATCTTTCTTCCAGTAAGCATATTTGGCACCTTGGTTGAAGATCAGCTGGCTGAATGTGTTCATAGAGGTCTCTGAATTTTCTAATCTATTCCATTGATCCTCAGGTCTATTTTGTTCCCAATACCACACTGATTTTATAACAGTAGCTTTATAGTATAATTTCAAGTCAGGAATTGTGATGCCTCCTGTGTCGTCTTTGTTGGCCACGATTGCCTTTGCTATTCTATGTCTTTTCTCATTCCAAATAAATTTTAGAAATGATTTTTCTAGATCTAGGAGGTATTTTGGTGGCTTTTTGATAGGGATTGCATTAAATCTGTACAAAAATATTGGCAGTATAGCCATTTTCACGATGTTGGTTCTTCCTGTTCAGGGAATGTCTTTCCATTTTCTGAAATTCTCTATGATCGCTTTTCTTAGGGTACTGTAATTTTTGGTGAAAAGACCTTTGACTTCTTTGGTTAAGTGAATTTCAAGGTAGTTCTTTTTCCATGGTGCTATTGTGAAAGGTATTGTTTCTATAGCTTCCCTCTCAGTGTGTTTTTTTTTTTATCTGTGTAGAGGAATGCTATTGACTTTTGAGTGTTGACTTAGTATCCTACTATGCTACGGGATTTGTTTATCAATTCTAGTAACTTCTTTGTGGAGTTTTTTGGGTCTTCCAAGTAAAGTATCATGTCATCTGCAAATAGTGGTAATTTAACTTCTTTACCTATTCTTATTCCTTTTATTTCTCCATCTTGTCTAATAGCTCTAGGTAATGATTCCAAAATTATATTTATTAGGAGTGGTGATAGAGGAAATCCTTGTCTTATGCCATATCTAAGAGTAAAAAAATTCAGTTTTTCCCCGTTTAGAATTATATTAGGCTTTGGGTTGTCATAGATGTCTTTTATCAAATTGAAGTAGAGGCCTTCTATGCCAATTTTGTGTAGGACTTTGATCAAGAATGAGTGTTGCATTTTGTCAAAAGCATTTTCTGCAGCAATTGAAATGATCCTGAGGTTTGTATATATCAGTCCATTAGTATAGTGTATTAAATTTGTAGATTTTCAAATATTAAACCATCTTTGCCTTCCTGGGATGAATCCTACTTGGTCATGGTGTATGATTTTCTTGATGATTTGCTTAATTCTATTTTCTAGGATTTTATTGAGGATTTTTGCATCTATGTTCATGAGATAGATTGGTCTGTAGTTCTCCTTTTTAGTTGTGTCACTCTCTGGTTTTGGAATCAGTATAATACTTGTGTCAGGAAATGATTTTGGGAGGACTGCTTCCTTTTCAATTTCAGTTTAGAGTTTGAGAAGTATAGGATTTGTACCTTCTAAAAATTTACTGTAGAATTCAGCTGTGAATCCATCAGATTTTCTTTAGCAGGCTTTTTGTTATGTCTCATATCTTATTGGCTGTTATTGGGTTACTGAGAGTTGTTCTATCTTCTTGATTCAGTTTCAGTAATTTGTACCTTTTGAGGAATCTGTCCACTTCTTCTATGTCTTCTGTGAGCATAAACATTCTCAAAGAAGCTGTTGATAATTTTCTGAATTTTCACTGGGTCTGTGGAGATTTCACCTTTTTCATTCCTTGTTGCTTGTATTTGAATTTTTTCTTTCCTCTGGTGAGGATTGCTAGGGGCATATCAATTTTATTTAGGCTTTCAAAGAATCAGATTTTGATTCAATAATTTTTGGGCTGTTTTCTTCCTTTCAGTTGAATTAATTTCTGCTCTAATCTTTATGATTTCTTCCTGTCTTTGTGCTCTGGGTTTGGTTTGCTCTTCTTTTTTCTTGATGTTGAAGGTGTAACACTGGTGTGTTTATTTGTTCCCATTTTGTTTTCCTAATGTGTGAGTTCATAGCTATGATTTTTCCCTCTGAGAACTGCTTTCATCGCACCCTGTAAATTCCGATAAATTGTGCTTGAATTTTCATTGAATTATAGATATTGTTGAATTTTTTATTTAATATCATCTGTGACCTGTTGAGTGCTGAGTAGGGTGTTATTTATTTTCCATGTATTTGTGGAGCTTTTCTGGTTTCTTTTGTCATTTATTTCCAGTTTCACTGTGCTATAGTCGGATAATATGTGTGGGATAATTTCTGTTTTCTTGAATATATGTAAGCATGACCTATGGACTAGTATGTGGTCTGTTTTAGAAAACGAACCATGTGCAGCTTAAAAAATGTGTATTCATCTATGGTTGGGTGGAACACTCTACGTATGTCCACCAGGTCTATTTGTTCTAAGCGCTGGTTCAGTTCTGCTAGCTCTTTGCTAATTCTTTGTCAAATTGCCTTATCTTTTTTAAATAAGGGGGTGTTAAGGTCTCATGTTAAGACTGTGGTCTTGGATGTTAAGTTTTTCATGTCTATTAACATTTGTCTTATATTGTTGGGTGCTCCTGTGTTTGGTGCATAGGTATTTATGAGTGTTACCTCTTGTTCTTGAATTTTTCCCCTAACCAATATATAGTGGCCTTCGTTATTTCATTTGATCATTCTTGATTTAAAGTTGAGACTGTCTGAGAACAGAATTGCTATTCCTGCTTTTTTCTGATGTGCTAGAACATGTACTATTATTTTCCATCCTTTGACTTTATGCCTATGAGTGTCTTTTTCATAGGCATATTTTTGAGTTTAGTTTACTAATCAACTGTTCCAGTCTATTTCTCTTGGTGAATTGAGTCCATTTATATTTATGGTTTAATGATAATGTTTTAACTTAAGATTGTCATGTTATTTACCTGCTGTTGGTTCCTCCTTTTTTCCTGTGTTTAATTGTTTGCCCTATTTAGTGAGTTCCTTGTGTTCTCATTTGTGGAGTCCTGGTCATTGTGGTCCTTCTGTAGAACATCTTTCAGTAGCCTGTATAGGGATGGCATTGTCATCATGAAATTCTTTAGTTGTTCTTTGTCATGGAAGTATTTCACTTCTCCATCAAACTTGAAAGAGATTTTTGTAGGTTATAGTAGTCTGGGCTGGAATTTGTTTTCATAGAGGACTTGAAGTTCTCTTTTCCGTGCTCTCCTTACTTTCACGGTTTGTGAAGAGTAATCGACTGTAATTGTGATGGATTTTCCTTTGAATGTGACCTATTTGTTTTTTAAGAGATCATTTCTCACCTTTTCACTAGCTGCACCAGCATCTTCAAGATTTGAAACTCTGTCTTCTCTTTCCTCTAGATGGTTTTGTAGACTTTTTATTGAGATTTTAAGTTTCTGTATTTCTCTTTCACTCTGCTTCATATGATCTATTTCTTTCTTGTATTGTTTATTCCAGGAATCCATTATATTTATAATCTTTATTTTTTCCTCACTGTCTTCTTTAGAGGTAGCTATTAATTCTTTTACTGCAGGTTTTTTTTTTTTCCTTTTTCAAATTGGGTTTCCTCCATATTTGTTTGTATTTGATTCTTCAGATGCTATGAATTCAGAGATTCCTCTTTTTATTTCAGTAGTTATTTATGCTCTGAGTTCCTCTTTGCCTTTCTGCTGCTGTTTCTTTGCTTGTGACACAGTTAATACTTACATTTCAGCTGAGCTAGTGTTCTCTGCACTTGTTCTGTGTGGGCACTGGGTTTCCCTCATATGTTTCTGTATTAGATTCTTTAGTGCAGATGCTATGTATTTAGAAATTTCTTTTTTTTTTTTATATAGGGCATTAATTCTGCTCTGAGTTCCTTTATTCCTTTCTGTTGTTATTTCTTTATTCCTGACTCTGTTAGTTTATTTATTTCAGCTGAGCTCTTGTCCTCTGCACTTTCCATGGGTGGGCTTGAGGCCTGAGATTTCATTTTGCACCTTGTCTTTGTCATTTTGTATAGCATCGACCTCTGACCTTTGGTGTAGAGCTTTGGTGCAGTTATAATATTAGCACATAGTGAGATTTGGGTGCAGATCCATTAAGTTTGAGTTTATCCAGTTATGCTTGCCCTAGGTGTAGCTGTTGTGTTCAGCTCCTTTTTGCTGCAGCCCTTGGAAGTGAGCCTGTGGTGCCCCTCTGTTGCGCCCCACCCAGGGAGCACCGCGGAGCACAGAAGCTCTCTCACAAACTTAACTTACTGTGCTGGGCCAAGAGAATCACAAAAGCTCTCACTCTCTTGGCGGGATTGGGGACGTGGAGTCTGAAATATTTCAGGGATTTTGGTGTCGCAGTAGAAAATCTCACACACACAGGTGCCTGAGTTTCTTTGGAGGGGTTCCACTGTTAGCATACAAGGAAGCCAGAAGCTCTCCCATGCACTTAATGGGTTGTGTTGAGCTGGATCAGAGGCCAAGAGGGTCTCAAATGTTCTCACTTGCTTTGCGCACTTGGGTCAGGTGCTCCAGAGAGTTGCAGGATTCCCGGGGGCACAGTAGAGAGTCTCATTCACGCGGGTGCCTGAGTTTTGCTCTGGAGGGGTCTCCCTGGTGGCACAGGGAAGCCAGAAGCTCTCCCACACACTCACAGGGCTGGGCTGTATTGGATTGGGGGCAGAAAGAGTCTCATAAGTTTTCACTCTCTTGGAAGGCTTGGGGACGGGGCTCCGAAGGGTTGCAGGGGTCCTGGGGGCACAGTAGAGTCTCACCCATGCTGGTCCTTGAGTTTTGGTCTGGAGGGGTCTCACCCATGGCACAGGAAAGCCAGAAGTTCTCCCACACACTCAGTGGGCTGGGTTCTGTCCAGAGAGAATCTCAGAAGTTCTCATTCACTCAGCAACCACGCCCAGTCTCAATCACCATTGTGCCCCAGGGGTGGGTTCAGCACGGCATTCTGGCCATAGAAACTATCACCTGTACTCTACCTAGGCAGACACTTTAGTCCACTGAGCTATCAGGCTGGCCCTTAGATTTAATTTTAAAATTAGTTATATTATTATTTTAAATGCTAAATTGTAGTGTGGTATCCGGAAAAGTTTCTATTTGTGTTATGCTCCTTTCAACTATTGCTTGCAGATCACTAGTTTCTTGCTACAGAAATGATAGCTGATATCGTTAGGGGAGTTTATTATAGCTTCTTTTAAGGCTTTTGATATGTCACATCATTAATAATTTTTGCTTCATTTCCCCTCATTGTTTGCAAAGTGTTTTTCTGTATGTAGCTTGTGACCTTCACGAGTTCATAGATCTTTTTCCTTAGAGAGAGAACAGGGAAGAAGAGGAGCATTGAGTAGCTACAGAAAATGGAAAATGTGAGCAGGCAAGATAGATTAGCAGACTAAAGCACCTGCTTAGACAAACTTAGATTGACCACAGCTCAGTCTCTGGCACCACATGCAGATCCAGCCCCTCCTCCATGGGGGAGTGAGATGCCCAGAGTCTAGGCCTTGTTGTACATGCCTGCAGTTCTATCGCTGGGGAGGTTGAAAGCAGGAGGATCACCACAAGTCCCTGCATAGTGAGACCCTGCAGCAACAAATACTTTTTTTAAAGATGGATGTGTGAAAAGAAAGGATAGTTATTCCTTATTATAGAGTTCTGGGAAGGCTTTTGTAGTGGCCCTGATATGCCCTCTCACCATGTTTCATCTCTATACTACAGACAAAGGCCTGTGGGCTCAAACTGAATGCTGCTTGCAGTTCATCTTTCTTTACTTTCTTTCTTTTCATTTTTTTTTCCCAACCTGGTATCAAACTCAGGACCTTGTGCTTGCCAGACAGGTATGTCACTGAGCTATCTCCCCATTCAGGCAGCTATGCTCTACTATGAAAGACAATTTTAGATAAGAGACAGCATTACATAAAAAAAAAAATCTTTGGTCTTCACAGTAAGTCCCTGGTTCAATTATGTTTTAACTCAATTATATTAAAAAAAATTGAGAGTTAGTCCTTATGTAATGAAAATGAAACACAAGAGTCAAGTTATTTTGTGTTAATTTCCTCTCCTAATACCGAAGCACACTGTCTCAGAAATAAAAGCCTCTGGATAATTTTTATTTCTTATTTGTCAAGAAAAAATGAAAGTTGTTATTATGATTTGTGTATAGATGTCCCCCAAAAGCATCAAGCAGTCACGGGGTAGCTTCTGGAGTTTGTGATGGATTCATGATCGAACCCTGGGATTCTGGGTATGAATGCCCTGGATGGATACTGGCCATTAAATGTGATGGGGGAGAGAGGGTAGTTACATGCCTGAGTTGCTGTCTTTTTCTTTTACTTATGCTCTTTGCCACTGCCTTGAAATGCTATTCCATGCTATCATGCACCACTCTGCCTTGGATCCAGCTGAGTATGGACTGAAACTTCCACTAACTTTGAGCTAAATAAACCTCTCCTTCTTTCATTATGGGTGCCTTGTATTTGCTCCAGCAATGACAGAAGAGTAACTGAAACAACGGCCTAACATTTTGGTTAAAGAATGAAGACAAAAGCATCGATGGTTGAGAACCTGCTATCTAGATACTTTGAAACTTTGGCCTGAACAAATTCATATAAAAATAACTAATAGATTTTAAAAATCCAACAGTATGTTTTCATATAATTTTATAAGATCATTGTTTCCCTAGTGATATTATTTAGCTTTCTCTGCTGCAATATATTTTTTTCTTTGTTTTATGTATTTGGTATAGGGTCTCACTATGTAGGTCAACCTAGTAATAATCCTCTTCTTTTCAGTCTCTCTAGCTTTGGAATTACAGGTGTACAACACCAGGCACAGACGTTGTAGCATGCTCAGCAGTGCAGGGATCAAACTCACCTGTCTAGTCCCTATGCTTACCCAAGTAGGCACTTAGTTCAATGAGCTATTTTGCTGACCATTCAATACATTTTTCATAGACTGTATTTCTTGATTAGAAGTATAGTACTGGTCACTAATGGATGAAATTTAAGGAATGAACCTTATCATTAAATTATACAATGCCATTTAAGTTAGAGGAGTTAATTGTGGATTCTTTCATTTTTTTTTTAAACTCAGGCCCTTGCACTTGCCAGGGAAGTGCTTATTCCACTGAACCATCTCTCTGGCCCCTTATTTTTTATTAAAATTTTTAAATGTGTTTAGTACAGGGTGTACAGAGTCTCACTATACAGGTGTGACTACTAGTGATCCTCCTGTTTTCAGCTTCCTAAGTGCTGGGATTACAGGCATGCACCCAGTTTCAATCACCTTCTCAGTGTGCCCCGGGGGGTGGGGCCAGCACTGCACACCCAGGATCAAACCCTGGGTACTGCACTCTGCCTAAGCAGGCAATTTAGTCCATTGAGTTATATGGCTAGCCCTTCAATTTTTCTTGTGCTCATATCCTCTAAGTTTTCTTCATTATCCAATAAATAATGAGTGATGGTCATGTAGTTGACATCTCTGAACTAATAAAGATAGACTTTAAGTTTCTTTTTTTTACTTTACAATTTACCTAATGCTAATGCATTTATTTATTTATTCATTCATTCATTCATTTATTTATTTTCTGGAACCAGGGATTGAACTCAGGCCCCTGAATTTGCCAGGGAAGACCTTATTCCACTGAGCCACCTCCCGGCCCCTTAGTGTATATATTTCATAACGATTCTCCTTTCATTCGCAATACACACCTGTTGAATTTCAGCGTCATGTGCATGTCAAAAGCCCTACAGGCTGAATAGCTAAAACAGTGTACGTTTTATTTTAGTGATGATTCTGACACAATGATGACTCACATCACAGATTCGGCCTTTGGAATTTAGGCTGCACTGACAGGCTTGTCATAACTCCACTCACAGACCAGTGAGGGAAGAATTCTGACACTTTCATCATTGTTCTTTTGCCCAATGCTTCTATTCCCTTGGGTTGCTCCAAGGGTTTTGTTGAATGTCTCCTTAGAGTTTATAAGCTATTTTATACCAAAATACTTAAAATTTAATATTCTTAGCTTCACACCTCTGCTTTCTTGAGGAATTTTGGGTTATGGCTGGCATCTTTGCCTTTGTTCTTCTAGAGACAGGGTTTAAATGCCTATGAAGAACTTGAACGGACAACAAAGAGAATTATTCTGTGTCACTAGGTGTAAATCACAGTGAGCTTTGAGGGTTGCTTTAGCAAATGTCGCACCTGTTGTCCACTTTATAGAACTAAGATAGAAAGCAATTGAGTAGCGATGCATGAGGACACTGGCTGTGGCAAGGGGTACTGTCACCTCTGCTCTTCATCTACCATTCACCTGTTTTGGAACCTGAAGTAGTCAGTGAAACCATATTGCACCCTGTCTCCTCATCTGAGGCTGAATGAAGCTGTTTGCAAGGGATTTTCTAGAACTAGTATTCTGTGCTTTGTAGAGTCTAACTTGAACTTGTGAAGGCAGTCCATTGTATGCAATCTCTTCAAGGATGAAGGTGGATATCCTTGGGGACAGTCATTCTCTTGCTCATGTCACACATACCCCTATCACTCTGCAGAAAATGCTCTTGTAAGGGCTAGTCAGATAGCTGAGCAGATTAAAGCACCTACAAGTATGTGCAGGGGCTGGAGGTTCAGTCCTCTGGCTTGCCATGCCAGCTTCAATCCGAAGGCACACTTGAGACAGAAATTGAGACTGGGCATGGTGGTGCATACCTGTAATCTCTCTTGGGAGGTTGTAAATAGGAGGATCACTACTAGTCCAATTTAGTAGTGAGACCTCGAATACCCTGTAGACCATTCCCTAGACTACAAAAAACAAACAAACAAAGAAAAACAAAAAGCAAAAATATCCCTTGTGAAGCTCACCCACATCTCAGGTTGGAAAATTTCATGGTTGTTTCTGGACTTGATGTTGCTCGACTAATCAGCAACTTCTACAGCCTCTCCTTTTTTTTTAATTCAAAAATTCTGTATTTATTTGATCTATTCTTTCATTCCTTTAACCCTAGTGTACAATGAAAGATTTTAAATTTGGTTCTTTTTCACATAATAAGTCTTACTTCTGACTATGTGACTGAGGTAAAAGATGCATTTTATGTGATACCATGAAAGATCTTAGATTTTAGTAAGCTAATAAGAAAAAAAAAGCTTATGTGTTTAGTCATGATGATCTATTTGGAAAATTAAAACATACATAGTATTTATTTCAAATATAAGGGTATGTTTTGCATTGTAAAGGTAAGACTCTTAGTAGAATTTCATCAGTAAATTACAGTAAAAATTGCTAAAAGTATTTAAATTTCAAAATTTAGGAAAGAAATTACTACTAGAATTGCATAATTAGGTTGTGTTTTTTTGTTGTTTTTTGCTTTGTTTTCTTTTCATTTTTTTTCTGTATTTTAAGGAAGGGTCTACAGGTCTTCAGGGTCTCACTACTAGATTTGACTCATAAGTGATTCTCTGTTTACAGCCTCCCAAGGGATTACAGGCTCACTACCATGTCCAGTCTGAATCCTGTCTTAGTGTACTCAGGGTCGGGGTGAGCTAGGCATGCCCAGGAATTGAACCTTCAGCCCCTGTGTCTGCTTGCAAGAGATTTAATCTACTGAGCTATTTGGCCAGCTCTTTTTTATAGCAATGAAACAGTTTCATCAGACTGGGCATGTTGGCATGCACCTGTAATCCCTGCACTTGGGAGGCTGTAAACAGGAGGATCACTATGAGTGCAGTCTAGTAGTGAGACCCTGAACAGCCTGTAGACCCTTCCTTAAAATAAAATAAAAAGAACATTTTCTAAAAGTCAAAAGTCTAAGCTGCTAACATTTCTGTGACCAGCTTTTCACTGTCTGAATTGTGAAAATCCAACAGTTCTCTGGACCAAGGGGAGCTCGCCATCACATGGACAGATCTGCAGGCATTTCAGGTGATCAAATTCATGGTGATTTTAATGAGCACTCTTTCTTCTGTTTCTAAGAGTATACCAAGAGGTCTGGAGTTGTCTATATTCCTGCTGTCTGGAGTTGTCTTTATTACTGTTGTCACTTAAAACCTTGGGCAGAGCAAACTAAGGGCTGATAGAAGCAGTCTTTTTTCTTTTTGTATTTTAGGGAAGTGTCCACAGTGTGATCAGGAACTCAGTACTAGGTCAGACCCATAGTGATCCACCTGTTTACAGCCTCTGAACAGCTTGGATTACAGGTATGTGCCACCATGCCCACTCTCAGTTGCCATCTCTGTGTGCCCTGGGGGCAGGGACAGCACAACAGGCCTGGAGATGGAACCCTCAGTCCCACACCTGTTTGCAAATGCTTTAATCTGATGAGCTATTTGGCCAGCCCAGAAGTGTTCTACCTGCTTGCTGAGGACTGCACACATGACTATAGTCTGAGTTTTCCTCTGACATCCTCATAGCCTCTGTGACCACTCAGCTAGCAGCCCTGAGATCTTGGTACCTCACCACTCTCAAATACAGTGTCCTTCCTTATCTTCAACGAACCTGTTTCAAACTTTCAGTGGATTCCTGACATCACAGATAGCATCAAATACTAAAGAAACTGGGTTTTGTCTAATACTTATATGCTGATGATGAAGCTTAATTTCTGAGCTAGATGCAGCAAGAATTGAACAAAAATAAAATAAAATGAGATGAATCTTAGTAGTATATTATAATAGCTCTCTCTGTGCCTGTCTGTCTCTCTCTTTCTCTCTCTGTCTCTCAATATCTTTTAATATTTTTGGACTTCAGTCTCAGGTAACTTAAGATGCAGAAAACAAACTTCAAATTGGAGGGAGTTGTTAAGTCCCCAGTACAAGGTCTTAGAAACTATAAAACTCAGTCATTACTTTTTTGCCATGACTGTTGTTTTTATAATCACATACATTCTGTGTAGCAACTTTTCCTTTCATTTTCTTTTAAGCATGCCCTGTTTTAAAACTAAACTAGTTTTCAAGATAGAAAGTGCCAAGAAAAACCATGCGGCATTTTTATACAATGGAGAACTACTCAGGCATAAAGAAGTATAAAGTGGAGACTTTTATATGTAAATGAATGCAACTGGAGCCCATACTCATAAGAGAAATAAATCAGACTCACATGTATAAATAGGGTATTTCCCCCAAGCTGTGAGAAACTGAAAGATCAAATAAATTCTAGAAAGATATTGTCAAAAAGGTAGAAATTATTGAAAGTGATAAAGGAACTAGCATGAGTCCAATAGGAAAGGAAAGTAGGGAAAGGAGAAAAAGTATAAGCCAGTTTTACTAATAGTGTCTTTCAGTTCAGACAAAGAAGGTTTGTGCTAATATTGATTGGAGAAATTTTTATACCCTTGCATGATGAGCTACTACTTCAAAGTTAACAACATGTAGTGCATTAAATATTGTTATTCTCCTGATACTTTGTTCTGAAATTTTGTTTGATCTTTTTCCCGTAGAAGAACAAAGGAAGTACCTTGCTGACACAGGTACCATTATCATCTTAGGAACTTCTGAACATATTAGAATAAATGAGGGCTGAAAACATGTCTGTTCTACATGTAATGAAATATATCTACAGTGTTGTGAGTATTGGTAATCTTGATGTTGCTGATTCAGCTAATTTGAGGGATAATCAGCCCCGGGACACAGGGCCAGTTCTGTTGTTCATTTGACATCATGCTCGCACTCCACTTTTCTCATTCTAGTATCCGGTGGGGCAGGCAGGAGTGAATGGTTGGACATGCACAAGCCATTATTTGACAAAATGCTGCAGCAGGTTCTGTTACTGTCTTAGGAAACTTCTGAAAGTTTTACAGTAAATAGGCCCTGAAAAGATCTCTGGTTTGTGTGCAGGGAAGAACATTCCATTTTAAACTTAGAGTTCCAGGAGCAGAGAGCCAAGCAAGAATTTGGTTGAAGCAAATGTATCTTTGACCCAACTTCTGACAGAAGAGGGTTCACTACAGTCTCCTGTGATGGTACAAAGCTAGAACAGAGCCACAGATGGCTACTTAAACACAGATAAATTCAAATCATCTTCAAGAATGAAGTTTTTTTTTTTTTTTTTTTTTTTTTTTTTTTTTTTTTTTTTTTTTTTTTTTTTTTTTTTTTTTTTTTTTTTTTTTTTTTTTTTTTTTTTTTTTTTTTTTTTTTGTCTTTTTGAAACAGGGTCTCACTATGTATGCAGTTCAGGCTGGCCTTAAGCTCACTTTGTAGCTCAGGCTGGTCTCGAACTCACAGCAATCCTCCTGCCTCAGCCTCCCAAGTGCTGGGATTACAGGCCTGCGCCACCACGCCCAGCAAGAAGAATGAAGTTTTATTTATTTACTCATCATCACTTTTTTGTTTTAAAGATAAAAATAAAACAATTTGAAAACCAGATAATAGAAAGGAAACAATGGTTAATACATCAGAGCTGTTGTCTGTAGTTACTCAGAGTACAAGATATCAGCATTTAATTGTCCAAACAATATTAGCACAAACCTTTCTTTTGAATGAAGTGATAGAAAGTAGTAGTATAACTATCTTAATATATATATTTTTTCCTTTTCCCTTCTCTTTTCCATTTCATCATCCTAGTTTCTTTGTTTTCAAAGTTTCTTCCCATTTTACAATATTGATTGTATATTTTTAGTCTTATTTACTCTTTTAGCCTCTCTCACTAGGGAGACAATATAATGTTTGTACATGTGAATCTAATTTATTGCACTTATGAATATGGTCTCCAGTTTATTCTTTTTTTTTTTTTTAAGTTGGGGATTGAACTCACACCCATGTGCTTGCCAAGGAAACACTTATTCTACTGAGCTATCTCCTTACCCCCTCCAGTTTATTCTTGTTTATGTCTGAGTTATACTTTATTGTACAAAAAGACTACATCTTTTTTATCCATTCCTTGGTTGATGGGATTTTGGGTTGTTTCCAAGATCTGGATGTAACAAACTGTACTGCTATAAAAATGGGTAGACACATATCTCTGGTATATTTTTCATTGTTCTTAGAAGATACCCATAAGTGGGATAGCTGGGTTGAATGGGACTTCCAACTGTAATTTTTTGAGGAATCTCCACACTGATTTCCACAGAGTTATACCAGTGTAACTTCCCACCAACAGTGCAAAAGGATTTTGTGCGCACGCACATACACACACACACACACACACACACACACACACTCCCTCTGGAATATTTAATTTGTTTATTTCTTGATAATAGTCATCATTTTTGAAGTAAGATGGAATTTCAGAGTTGTTTTAATTGGCATCTCTCAAATGACCAGTGATGTTGAACATTTATTCATCTACTTGCTATTTGTATTTCTTTTTTCTGAGAAATCTGTATTATTCCCAGATGTCCATTTTGGATTAATTCTTTAAATTTCTGAGGTCTGATATTTTTCAGTTATTTATATGTTCTAACTATTATTACTTTTAGGGAAAACTGGTAAAAAATATTTCCATTCTGTGGGTTGTCTTTTCACTCTGTTGTCTTGATTTCTTTTGTGAAAATCAATAGCATTCTTGTAAATAACAAACTCAATGAAAGACAAATTAGGGAATCCACACCTTTAACAGTACAATGAGAAAAGAGAAAAACTTGGGAACCAATACATTTGAATCTATTTTTAAAAATAGCCAAGAGAAAAAAATGAGAGGGCAAGCAGAGAAGAGAGGGAAATACATGGAGAATGCTGCAGGAGGAATCTCATGAATATGTGCTTGGGATGTTGGTCAGGTTAGGGGTGTGGGTGACCGCAGAGCTGTTGGACTGAAGCCTTACCCAGAGCAGAGAAGATGAAGGATGAGTCTCATGTGTATTCATCTGGTGTCCATGCATATAGAATGATTTCTTTTCACTCAGTTTTCTTTAATTTAATTTTAATTGCAGTTGCCCATGTAAAGGAGGATTTGCAGGACAGTACTGCCCTGAATAGAGGTGGTGGAGGTGTGTAGGAAGGGTTGGCTCTGTCCCAGGGCTGAAGCATGAGGGCGTCTGCCTTCCAGGCAAGTGCTGGTGGGAGCTTCAGCTACCACAACAAGTCTGAGAAAAGTTCTCAAATTCGGGTACGTCTCGTCTCCTGTGTAAATCGCAAAGAAGAAGGTGTTTTCTGGGGAGGTCATCTGGGCCTTAAATTAAGTAACATATGTGGAGTACATCACATTAGGACAGATGCCACACTGAAAGGTTGCCATGGGACAAAGGAGACTTTCTGTTTGAAAAGCCCAGTGAGGCATCTTTCTAATTCCATACCCAGCCCAACCTCCCCTCCTCATCCAGGCTCTGTGTCCATTCAATGGCTGAGACACTTCCTTGACTCCTCAGGAGCCCATTTCTAATCAGAAGTCCCAGAAGACTTCAGGTCCTCATGCTCACTCTTCATTTCCATCTTTCTTATCATAATCGCTTCCTTTTCTTGTATCGCTTCCTTTACGTTGTATCACTTTATGAATGCTCTTCCTTAACACCACCAGGTGGTGCTCGAATCAAGCAATTTAGAAACGTTTTCAGAATAACTTTTTATAGGAATCCTTGCATTTTCAACAAAATCTTTTGTTAATTTCATAGAGTAAGACATGGAAGGAATCTACAGGTCTTAGTGAATATTTACAGTGGTAAGATTCAAGACATGATTATTTAGAGATGTGAGATTTAAAATCCAAGTACATCAAATCAGTGGCTGTTGGATTCCAGAGAGATTAATCCGTTGTAGTGATTTCCAATTTATTCACAGAATATTATTCTCTATTTTCCTTTTTTCAATAATAAACTTACTGTGTGTTTGAGGTTTAAGGCTAAGTGTAATGGAGAACATACACACACACATATTAAAATACTTTTTATAATAAAGAAAATTTAGACAGCTCACATAACTGCTTTATTTGGTGGCAAGAGCGACTAAAATCTACTTTTTATTTATAGTCCCTATTATAGTACAGTTTCACTAGCTATATTCCTCCTTCTGAATGTCAAAATTGATACTTTGTGTCTTCTGAGTGATCTCTCCCTATTTCTTTACTTTCATTTGGACACTGGTAAACACTACTTGATTGTCTGTATACTTGACCTTTTTTCCTCCTAGATTCTACATATAAGTGGGATATCATGGGGTGTGTGTGCGTGTGTGTGTGTGTGTGTGTGTGTGTGTGTTCACTGTATGTCATATAGCATAGTTTACTCCAGGTACAGACCTGTTGTGGTAAATCACAGGATTTCATTGATTAAATATTTCACATTATAAACCCCTTTGATAAACAGATGGGCTGTCTCTTGGCTGTTGTGAATAGTGCTGCAGTGATCTAGGAAAACAGATTTCTTCACACTAGGGGGTTTCATCTTCTGTGGTGGGCACACAGAAGGAGCCTGCTAGGTAATATGTTAGTTCTGCTTTTAAATTCTTTAGGAAATACCATACTGTTTTCTCTATTGGCCACATGAAGCCACATTCTCACCACCAGTATTCAAGGGCTCTTCTTTCTTTACACTGTGATCAATACCTGTTATTTATTGTCTTCTTGATAAAAGGCAAGACAGTGAGATAGCATTATATAATGGTTTTAGTTTGCATTTCCTGTATGGTTATGATGTTGACAGTAATATTCTTTAGTAGGGAAAAATTTCTAAGAAAAAGTCTACATAGAGCCATTAGTATTATTAAATATTTATAATTAAATATTATTATTATTGTTATTTATTATTCTGGGAAACAACCATAGAGATTTCACATAGAGGCTATGTCCTTTTTATTTTATTTTGCTTTTGCACTTTGGAGACAGGGTCTTGCTGAGCTACTATACTACTTTAGTTGGATTTTAACTTTCGCTCTCTTTGCCTCATCCTCAGAATATACTGGTGTGTGCTACCAGTCTACTTTGTGTGCTATTTTCTCAGACGTGGAGATTTTCAAAAAATATTATCATCAAGTATGGAAAAATTCAGCAATGCAGAAACTTGCTGAAGAGATTTCAAACCTAACATACCATCCTCCGCTTAAAATCTGTAAGGACATTTTTATTTTATGATGCACTTTGGAAATGTTCCTCATGGTTGATGGCAAAGATTCTCTCCTTCCTTTAACCATGTGAGGGTTCTTTTCTCAGTGAGGTCTCACAGGGCCTCCTGGGTGTTGGAGGGATGGTACTACTGGTGCTCCTACCCCTCCCAGTATCACATCACACAGGCTGGGGCCCTGAGAATGAGCATGGGGGTGCCCCCACTGGACCTGAAGGACAGGCAAAGATGGAGACCACCAAAGACATAGGCTGATGCTTCGGGAAGTATGTTGTGGTTTTTAGTTGTTCAGACCAGATGGATTTTCACGAAGTTGCACTGATATTTAAAAGTAAGAGTCATACTTTGATGGCAAGTTTACACTGAAGTGCATTGTTCAGCTTCTTTTCTAGAGTTGGTGGTCATTGATAGCACGTCTGCTTAGTCTGTGTAAGGTATGAGTTCTTGGGTTCAAAAGCCAGAACGTGAAAGATTTATTGTTTTTAAAATCTTAATGTCATTTCTCAAGCTTATAAAATGTATTAGAAAATCTTGACTCTTACACTATTGTGTGGACCTAACATTAGCATCTCCTGTCTTTTTTTTATGTATTTGGTACAGGATCTGCTGGGTGTTCTGGGTCTCATTATGTAGATCTAACTCATAGGAGTCTCCATCTTACCTGTTCCTGCAGGTCCATGGGGGCACCCTCCATACTCATTCTCAGGGCCTGAGCCAGTGTGATGTGACACTGGGAGGGACAGGAGCACCAGTACTAATGTCCCTCCTATTTTCAGCTTCCCAAGCACTGACACTGCGGGTGTGTACTACCACACCCAGCCTTAATTGCCCTCTCAGTGTGCCTCAGGGTGGGAGGTTGGCATGGCATGCTGGGAATTGAACCTCAGCTGCTGTGCTCTGAAAAAGCAGGCACTTTAGTTTACTGAGCTATCTGGCTGGCACTCATCCTTTATCTTTTGTAATGTTCCTTTATTCACATAGGTTTTCTGTTCACATTTAATTGTGAAATGTTTGGCTCACTTGATGCATGATTTATTTGTTTAACTTTGTTGCTATACTCATCTCTGACTCATTTAGGCAGATGATAATGTCCTTTTCTTTGGCTTTTCAAATTGCACTTTAATGGATTTTCTAGCTTCCTTCCTGAGGATTGGCATAGTCTGGATCCTGGGGTTATTTGGAGGAATGTAACCACATTGATCTCCCAGTTGCAGTGCAGAAAATTTCTATTACTCTTACATGTAAAAAGGAGCATAAAAATCTTTTATATTTACTGTCAGAGATAATGTGATTATGAACCCTGAATTTGGACTTTTTTCTAACCATGGTACAGAACACGAGAAGAGCTACTGATATTCAGCCTTTCTATCCCAATCTCTGTGCCTCTCCATGGTCATGATCCACCTGCTCTTCACAAATGAAACTTGGATTGTGATTCTCACAACTGTGTGAAAAACTTTGATGTAAAGGGGGCTCATATTAACAAGTGATTTGGTCTATCCAGATACAAGAAGGAGATGGCTGTCTCTGGCTGTCACTCCAGATCTGTTGTATAAATGTAATGAAGGTTTCACTCTCATGTTGATATGTTGCCCCAAGAACATACTTTACACCATTAGGTTTCATTTTCTGGTGAGAATCTTGGCTGTGCTGGGAGAGAGGAACTCCCTGAAAACTTGAAGATTAATTTCCATTCTGTGGCCATGACTCACCCACACCAGAAGTTCCTTACAAGAGTGAAGCTGGTCAGTTGTATCTTTCTTCATTGGCGGCACTGTGCTTGCCAGGAAATTTTTCACACTATACAAGCTGTGAGAGGAGCACCTTTCCAAGGAGGTACGTCCTTCTGTAGGTCTCTGTGGACCTCAAGCATGTTTTATTCTTCTGTTATTCTTGTTTTGAAAATGTGAACACTGGAATAGTTGACAAAGTACCTATTGATATCATGTATAAGGGGCAAAACTAAGTAATTTAAAAAATTAATATTTACAGCACAAGATGAAGTGTCTAGTATAGGAAACAAGAGCCAAGGCTTTACGGGTATTACTGCTTATTGTGTGTACCATTTTTACTTTCATCATGGAATTCAGGGACCTCTGAATCATTTGCATTTATGAACTCACTCAAGCTACTTGTTTCTGTTCTGTGTTGGCCCTCTTGCTAGTTTCCTCTACTGTTTGACTTGGTAGTTTCAAACATCATGTTTTGTGGTAAAGTGGCATAAAATTAATCAAGTATACCTTCTGTATGTTATCTCTTTCTGTGTCCATGAGTCAGGTGTTAGACTATCTGGGTGATATGCTAGGTCTAACAAGGTTGAGGGATGAAGTTTTAGCTGATGTTCAGTGAGGAACAAACTCCTTCAAAGCTCATTCCAGTTGGGTAGCAGAATCTTGTTACTTGAAGTTGTAAGGTGGGGTTCTGTTCTTGCTTGTTGTAGCTTTGGGGTTATGATAAGCTCCTGAGATTCCTTAGCATGGCCATTGGCTTTTACAAAGTCATTAAGGAAAGAAATTCCAGCACGATGAGTGTTTCAACTTTATGTAGCATGTCATGTATGTGGAACTGTATGCAACCTATCGTCTTTGCTGTTTTTAGGTAGAAGTAAATGGCAGGTTCTGAGCACACTCAAGGAGACAAGGTTATACTGGGCATGGTGAATGTAGGCATTCAAATGCAATTTTCTATCATGTATAAAGAAAAACTACTAAAAATACCTAAATAAGACACATGGAAATAAATATAAGAATATAAAATAACAGCACTCACTAACATACATAACTTCAATCCATCTCTTCATTTAGGCTTTCACTCCATACCTTGAATTCAGATTTTTTTTTCCTGTATTTTAGGAAAGGGTCTACAAAATGTTCAGGATCTCACTACTGGCTCTGACTCATAGTAATCCACCTTTTCACAGCCTCCCAAAAGCTGAGATTACAGGGGCATTCCACCATGCCCAGTCTCAATCACCATCTTAGCGTGTCTCTGGTGCAGGGCTGGCACGGCATGCCTTGAGATTGAATCCCGGCCCCTTGTGCCTGCTTGCAGGCACTTTAGTCTGCTGAGCAACTTGTCTGGACCTTGAATTCAGATTATTTTTATACTGACCATTGAGCTCTGGCCATTGAGATCACTGGTTAGGGGGACCCTAACTCTGCACTTTGTTGCCAGCAATTGTTTCTTCTGCTTACCACTGCTTCTTGCCATTCATTTTTCATCTTTCGTCCCATCTGAGAAATAATCTCCTATTCTGTTTCTGCACATAGAATAGGCCCCACCTCAGTGACTCTTGCTTTGTCTCTTCTGATTCTTTATTTCTGCTATTCCCACCTCCTGAACCATGCATTCACTACGAAGGGATGCAAGTCTTTGTACACCGGGCCAACAAACCCCTGAAGACTTCTTAGGAAATAATCTGGGAATCTCCCTTCATGCCTAAGTATTTAACTGAGTCCAATTCTGACAAGTTTTCCTTGACTAATGTTGCCCATCAGCACTTTAAGTTGTTGCTTTAATGCAGATTCATACATTTTTATTTGGAGTCCTCATTAAAATTTAAATTGCCTGAAGGCAGGAACTCTATCTAAATGTCTTTAAATGCTCTCTCTTCTGTATGACTCTGATTGAATGAAACACACAGCTCCCAGTGAATTTGAATGGCAATTTATTTTTGTTATTTATTTAGATAATTGATTTTTGCCATAGATATTTTTTATTATATTACAAATTTATGACATTAATTTTCCATCTTAGCTCTTGTTAGGTGTATATTTTAGGAGTGTTAGCTATATTCATTATGATGCGCAACAGTTTTCTAGAAATTTCATCTTGTGTTAGGCCAATGTGATCATCTTGAAAGACTGCAATTCCATACCTACTACTACATAACATCCTCTCCATACCTGCTGAAAACCACCATTCCACATTCTCTTTCTATGAAGTTGACCAGGTACCTCACATCAATGAAATCTTTTTTTGAGTAATTGTTCTACTTAACACCAAATATTCTCAGAATTCATCATGACGTGTCATGGAATTCTTTCTACTTTCAGCTAGGTAACATTCCATTTTATGTGTCTTTGTTTGCATATGTTCCATTGCAAGTATGTAAATCTAGATAAGCATGCTTTGGTTATCCATTTATCTGCTGATAGTCATTTGGTTGCTTCTGTCTTTTGTACCTTATGAATAATGGTGCTATGAACAAGTGCATACAACTTTCTCTGTAACCCTATGCTTCAGAAGAGCACATGCTGGGTAACACGATAGTTCTCTGTTTAATTTTTGGAAGAACTCTTTCCACAGTGGTTCGGTAATTGGAATTTAATAATTTACTTTGTATGTGGTGACATTCATCATGATTGAGGTCTTACCAATATATATCCATGGCAAAGCTGGGGACTTGTCTGTCTGATTTATTCTTTTGTCTGCAAAGCCTTATTCCAGAGGGGCTCAGTCCTTCTTGGCAGCTGCCTTCCTCATAGTGGCAGCACAGTGCTCAGCTCCACACATTTCCTCCTGGTGTTGATGAGTGTCCCTACCTTTTCTTGATGAACTTGAGGACGTGTGTGTCCTTGGAGACCTTGAGCAGCTCCATGGCTCAGAGCTCATAAGGGATGAAGTTCCACACCTCCGGATCATGTTCTGCATGAACTTAGTGTGTTTGGTGAGGCATCCGCAACTGCAGCTGTGCCTCAATATGCTCGCATTCTTAGTCACCTTGTGGTCCATGTTGAGGCCCAAGGCCACAGAATAGCAGAGGGCCATGGCTACTACTCTTTGATGGTTGCTGGCTCATCTGTCTGCTATATTCTCATTCTTCATCCTACGAATAGTAGAGGGAAACTGATTTTCCTCCTCAATATTCTTTTCTCACTTACTGGTGAAAAGTCATGTGTGTGTGCACATATATATAGGTGTATGTATGAGATGGTGCCAGTTTATTCAGGAAGTTTAGCTTTAGGGTTATGAATAAATTTTTGTATGTATAATTGGTTAAGAAGTACAAGGAGATATTTGTACTCCAAGAAGAAATATATCTATTTTTGTCCTGTATAGATGTATGTTATTTGTGCATTATGATTTAAATTGAGAATGGTTCATGAAAGACTGCTCTGGATATTACCTATTTGACCAAATATTTAGATAAAAATTATTGTTAAATAATATAAGTTTTCATAAAGGAAAATAAGCATTTATTCATCATTGGGTAAGCTGCCAAATTCAGTTGGTCCCATTGACATTAAAAATCAGCTCAATGTATCAATGTCTCTTAACTTTTTCAGGTCCATTATGACTTTGGCCAACACAACATTCTCTGAGTTCTGCAGACACTGGGGTGGCAAAAAGAGCCACCTCCACAGAAACTGAATCCATGATCATTATGCGAGTGCTACAAGACATGACTCCCCCAACTTGTAAGATTCACAGATGGAAGTGTTTCACCTGCCTAAATATCAGTTCAGCTAAGGCAGCACCAATGAGATTTTAAAACATTTATTTAGAGTCCAAGAGAGCATAACTTTAAATTTTCCTTTTTTTAGAAGTTCTTTTATTATGTCTCTTATCTAATCTAACATGTGTCTATGCCAATACAATTGAAATTGATTTTTTTAAAAGAATCTGCACATACAGATTCTGAAACCCTTAAATCATTTTTGTGTTATGGAGTGAAATATTTTAAGATACTTAGAACCTTAATGTATAGCAGTAAATGAGTCAGTTATTACACATTTTATTTTTGTGTAATAATTTATTTGTTTTTTATTTTGGCAGAACCACAGATTGAACTCAGGCCCTTGTGCTTGCCAGGGAAGCACTTATTCCACAGAGCTATCTTCCCTGCCCCAATAATTTTATACTCTTATGGTAAACACCAATAATCTATGTCTATTCTCAGTTGATCCATGTAAAGGATGGAAAAATGGTATCCTTTCTTACTCTAAAATAAAACTACAAACCAAATTCCAACGCATGCATTTCTTATCTCTCCTTTAAAATTGTTGCTAGTTTAAATTTTGGACTGTAGATGAAAAAGCTTCCCCTAAACTAGTAACTTTGTGGAAAGATTTTCCTATGCCATTTTTCCTTTTGTTTCTTTTCTTTTCATTTTCATCTTTGCTTTTCTCTCTCATATTTTCAATTGGGAGAAAGATGAATAAAATATTTCTAAAGTGTGATAAATATAAATTTTTATTAAGTAATAGTCATTGTTAACCAACCCGGATGGATTGTGTGGGACACTTTCAGTTTATCTGCATATTTCTGTGTTGGTGACAAGACAGTCTGATTTCCCTCTTCAGACTGATGAGGATGCTCCTTTGTTATGAGTTTGACTGAATATCTCTTCCCCAGAATTCTTCCCCAGGATAAGGCAGGTTACCCTGAACCGGAAATGGCAATTAGTAAACAGGTACGAAGCACTTGAGGCTTTTAATGTTGCATCTGTTTTGTCTGATTTCAGAATGAACAAGTGCATCTGCATGATCTTCTCATGGCCTCTGAGAAAAACGCTGAGGCCACATCCACTGACGGAGCATGCCAGCCATGGCTTCTCCTATATCAAGCGAGTCAAGTTCCATGGGCCTCATTACTGATAGAAACCATTCCACATCAGTGTCAGAAATAAAATGTAATTGGTCAGCAGAGACCACAGGTGTTCACGTAGCTGCCTTGACTGAATTTGGCTTAGTCGTGTCAGGACCCTGGCACTTACCAAATTACTTTGGCCTCTAGACTCCTGCCTTTCAGTGTTACATGTGATCTCATGTGGCCTGAGCTGTCATTATTATTTTCTGTTGGACATGCCATATGGGACATTATAACTTCTTATAGTTTTCCTATGAATAGAAAATGAATCAAACAAATTTTGTGTTTCACCTTGCTTTTCTATGAAGAGTTTGGCAAAACATGTTATTTTATAAAAATAGGGCTAGTGAGGGGCTGGGGAGATAACTGAGTAGAATAAGTGCTTGTCTAACAAGTACAAGGGTCTGAATTCAATTCCCAGTTGTGAAAAAAAAATATTAGGGCCAGTGAAATAGCACATCAGACTAAGCATTTGCTTAGGTAAACACGGGCCAGAGTTCAATCCCTGGCACCACATGCTCCATCAACCCTGCCCCTGGGCATGCTAAGCTGGTAATGGGGTCCTGGCATGGTGTTGCATGGCTGTAATCCCAGCACTAGGGAAGAAAAAAGCAGGATGATTGCTATTAGTCTGAGCTACATAGTAAAACCAAACACACACACACACACACACACACACACACACACACACACACACACACACACAGAGCATCATTAGCCCATATTTGTAAGGTGCACTTCATTTCCTTGAACACACTTGTAATGAAAATCAAACCTGGCAGTATTTAATGTACATTTTGCTTGAAAAAATTCAGTGCATCAATGGCTGAATGTACTGATCTAGTAAGAGTAATAATTTATTTTTCAGATGGTTTCCTTATCACTTAACTAAATGAACTGCAGTGTACCCAGAAAGCTAAGTATTAAGCAATTTATAACTTGACTTACTTAGTTATTTGTAATTCATGAAAATTCTGGAGAGAGATACATAACCTCAGTGATGCATGATAGGATTCAAAATTGTTTAAACATAAAATCATCATTTTCAGCGAATTACTGTGTAGCAAAATGATTCAGTGTATTGATCTTTGGGCTGAATGTTTTGGAGCAAAACCTATAGTAGCTACAAGTTGAATATCTTGGACAATGGTCACCAAGTACAATGAACTTTGCTGCCATACGTGACATGGCCTACATTAAGGTGTGGATGTACATGTTCACTCTATAACTGGTTTCACTACCTGTGCAAAGAAGATATTAGTATTACTAATCTCATCATTTATTTTGAAGACTAGAATAGCTAATGGCAAAGATTAGCTTCCATGTCTTTGTATTTGGTAGCTAAGAATCATGTAAACAATGGTCTCTTTAGAAACTGCATAGACAGTTTGAAATTTATAGGGAATTTCAATCTACCTAGAATACCAGGACTTTTGTGGTTGTAAATATCAAACTTTATATTAAATATTCAAAAAACTATTTTCCATTTGAGTATATATTTTTAGGTTTCTTCCTAGATGATCATTCAATAAAATGTTATAATAAACATGTTCAATCCTAGAAAGACAGGAAAGTGTGGTACTTCAATTATGTTCATACTGTTTTGCACAATATATATTTTCATGAGGTGAAAAACATAGTGTCAAATTTATTGTCTTAAACACTGTACAGTGTGCAATCTAGCTTACCCAATAGACATTAACTCTCCATTTCTTCTCCCTTTACCCCATACTTAGGTATTTTAAGCACATTGTTAAGACTAAATCACTGTGAATGTTGTCTAGTGTGGGGTTTGATTATGTTGCGCGTTGAAGAGGCTGGCTTGGTCAGTCATTTGCCTTATTCTTCTTGGAGGCTGAAGGTGAGGTATGGAATGATGGTCCTGGGACCTATTGGAGATAGCAAGATGACCTACATCCACACTTTAATGTAGGCCATGTCAAGTATGGCAGCCATGTTTGTTGTACTTGGTGACCATTTAAGTACCTGTGATGTAACTGAAGTCCCAAGAGAAACTTGAAGGCAGATATACTAATACATTTTTGTAGGCAAGAATGTTACTGTACTGATTATTGGTTTCTCTTAACAGATAACACATTACGTTATTAAAACATAGAGAAAAGGATTTTAAATGAATTTTTCATTGTGCTATTTTACATATGCATTGTCATTTAATTCAAAAATCATCCTAAGAAATGATCATTATTCCTGTCTTATACAAAAAATAAATCAAGGTTTGAATTCAGAAAAGGGCAAAATGACAATGATGGTGAATGATGGGACTTATAATTTAGGTTAGAACATATAAACAAAGGCACATACTTTTCCCAGCATGCCATGCCACTTCCCATGTGTCACCTGCCAATGAATAAAATACAGTTTCATTCCAACTCTTACATTATGTGTGCTGAAAATCATCCTAATCGTAAATTATCTTCCCACTCTATCATCATATATGTTTCTAGTGAGACTGATATTTCTAAATATCTCAAAGCCTTACTCCTGAGATCCTTACTTTAGATGATCTGAGAGAACCTGTGTTTCATGTTCACAATTGTTCTTAGAATCTCTGGTTCTCATTGCATTTTGATGGCTCTGCATACACAGAGTATCTCTTATCTGTGGCAGGGATGAGTTCCAAAATATCACTGAAATGGAAGTGCTGCTGGAGTGAACCATAATGTTTGGGGTTCCAGTTAGCTCCTGGAAGCAGCTCACTGTTCAATACTGACAAGAGATCACTGGAGATTGCCAGCATTTACTCTTTGCTCATGGTTGAGTTAATCTCAGCTTTGTCAGTGACAATGAAGGGAGTTTTGTGCTTTGGGGCTCTCTGAGAATGTACTCAGAAGGAGAGCCTAAATACTCTTAGCTAGCACCTCCAGGCACCAATCAGAGAACTTCTATTTGCAAAGATTACCATGTGGCTTTTGATATGTGCCATTCAGCCTCTGGGGATTATTGTACATTTTAAAATCATTGTATTTTCTCTCTAAATTACTCTTCATATTTTTTTTACAGTTATGAAGCCACCTATGTAGCAGTAAACTACAGATTTACGTGGTGCAAAGCTTGAACAAAATGAAGTACTAACTACTGAAAAGAATAGATACAAAGTATTATAATATGTCTAAATTATGTAATTCATATGTCATTGCTAAGTATGTAGAAGTTCCTTGTAAAGGTGAATTAATCATCATACTATTTTCTATTAACTTACTTTCGGTTTTCAAATGTAGGGGAGAGGTCCAGGGAGATAGCTCAGCAGGATAAGCATCTTCTTGGCAAATGCCAGGTCCTGAGATTGATCATCAGTACCAATAAATTAATGAAAAATGCAGTACACATTTATTATCTCAAAATCATAAAAGTATTGAGGAATTGGATTGAATTTGTACAAAGGAGTGTGAAGCTCATGGATGTTGTATGTTCCCTGGTTTATCAAATATTTTATCATCAGTTATTTTTAATATTCTACACTATGAAGTTCTTCGAGCAATATATGCTAGAAGATGATAACACCATTTGTCATAGCTGAATCTTGGAAACAAACCAAATGCTCATCAACTGAGGAATGCATAAAAAAGATGCAATATTTTTACACAATGGAGGATTACCTAGCTATAAAAATGATAATCTCAAGGCTTTTATAAGTAAATGGGTGCAACTAGAGATTGTATTCATAATTGAAATAATTGAGACCCGCATGTGCAAACATCATATTGTCTTCCTAGTATAATAAACTGAATGAGTAAATAATATCTGAAAGGTGGAATAGATACTGTGAAAAAAGAAAGAATCTTTTCAAAGAAAAGGAACAGCTGGGATTAGGAAAATGTTAAAAGAAAGAAAGAATAAAAGGAGAAAGAGATTATGAATATATACCTATAGCTTGCATAATTATACTGCTGATTTCGGATAGTCTATTGAAAGGAGCTTAATTTTTTCTTCTCCTTATTAACTTCTTATAACATTTTAAAATCAATTTTTCGTGCTCCTATCTAATTATCTGAACCACTAATTTGAAGACAACATTATGCACTATCACAACCATTGTTTAATTCCTATTATATTGCTTAGTGAAATTTTGTATCATTTCATTTTTTTTTACTACTTTTATTATGTTTAAAGAAGAAAAGAATCCAAATCAATCTTTTTACTTTCTACCAACTTCTATATATATTTGATTGTAGCAGGGTCTCACTTCCCATTTTGGACTCATAGTGATCCTCCTGTTTTCAGCCTCCTCAGCACTGAAATTCCACACTCAGACATTGTGGCTAGCTCAGCCCATCTTGGGAGAAGGGCTTCCCTGGCATGTGGTGCAATGGATTGAAGCATGGCCCAGCACTTGCCTAATCTTGCCTAAGCAGGTGCTTTAGCTCCTTGAGCTGTTTCTTGGGCCACTCAATAGTCTTTTATGTTGAGAACTTACAGTGTTATGATTTGATAAATTAAATGCAATAAAGTTGATTAAAATCCTTGATTTGTGTAAAATTCATTTACTTCATATTTTCACAAGCAAGTGAAGAAAGGCATCATCAAATTAGAACTGCACTGGAGAGAAGGAAGGATCTTCTAGCTGATATTTCAGATATGTGATACAATGTATAATACTATAAATGAAAGACACTTTAAACAGTGAAAGTTTGAGAAGATCCAGATTATAGTAGTACCTTTAAAATTCCAAGATGTATTCTTTTTCTCCCTCAAGAATTATGTACTTTTTATAGGATGTAAAAGAAGTGCGTTAGTCAATAAAATATAATTAAGTTAAATAAAGCTTGGAATGCTGTAAGAGATATTTTCAATCTCGTTTTTCATTGTTAATCCCTTGAGTGCTTACTGATGGTACACCAGAAATGAGTGCAGTGTTCTTTAGTCATGGTTCACAACACATCTCAGATGTTTAAAATTTTTGTTCACTTGGCTCGGATTGTGGAAAACCACACCGGGAAATGAGGATAAATCCCAGAGCAATCGCTTCCTCACAGATGTTAGGCAGCATGGTGTGATCACAAATGACTGGGCAGGTAGGATAATTTCTGGTCTTTGAGGAAGATTCTGAGGGCTAACAAGAGTAAAAATTGAATTACCAGTTGTTTTTTTCCCAGTACTAGCAACTGAACTCAGGTTCCTGAGCTTGCCAGGAAAATGCTTACTCTTCTGAACTATCTCCCTGGCCCACAAGTACCATTTTTAATGTATAATTCTAAATAAAATCCTTGATAATTGGATAGAACTATTTTCCATATAATATGTGAGCCAATACTAAGTTATCATATATCAGCATAATATTTGTCCAGGCCAAAATAATAATATCATTGATTGTGTATTTAAAATTCTGTTTTGAAAACATAGTATGGAAATTATATTTCTGTATCCCTATGATACCTTAAAATAAAATATATGTAAAAAGCTATTGAAAATTCGTAACATTGAATGAAGTGACTTTTATCAAGACTAATTTTATTGAATTGTTTTAATATTTCTTTTATTTAAGTAAAGCTTATTTAAAAGAAAACAGGATGAAGTCTTACTTTTTCAAAAGGGAATTGCACTAAGAAAATTATATGCTAGTAATTTTTACCTAATATAAGGAACCATCTGTATAGTAACCATATGTTGTTGTCTCCTTTAAATAGTGGGAATAATTATAAAACTATTCTAGGTAAGATTTTAGCATCAATAATATGGTGATTGATTTTTATTTAACCAAAAACCCTTATTTTCTACATGCAAATGTCTGGTAATTTATATAATTTTCATAAAACTAATGATACAAAAGAAAACATTGCATTTTTACTGAAAAAAATACAGGCTGCTCTATAAAAATCACAAGATAAACAAGTTTCTTTGGGGAGAGATTTGTATGTGTCAAAATGGGAGCCAATGTTGAGCAATATTCCATGCAGATGGACACTTGTGCTTGGCTGATCATAGGAACACATCTAAGCTAGCAGGTCAGTCCGAGGAGTCTCTCATGCATGGTTGCTGTAAGGTTAATGCGGTATTGTTGCAATATAAGTTATGGCATCAACTTTCCTCTCATTTTGTCTTTTTCCTTCTGAGTGGGAAAACAGAGGCACCTGGAGTGCAGGCTAGGGAAATGAAGCCTTGAGGAGGAGCTTTGAAAAATTACATACTTGGTCTGACTTTTGGGTAAGGGTTCTGTTGACATCTGTTTAAGGAGTGTAGCTGACTGACCTAATATCAGTTGCCATGAGAAGTAGGTGAGTGTTAGAAATCTTTGAACTAGAAAGAAATCAAAATTAGTTTCTAATCCTTTCCTGTATCCTGGTGTAAATGCAGATCTGGTGGCCATCACCAAAGACTACTTCAAAGTATAGCTTGGCAATGTTTTCCTTTCCCCATAAAAAAGAAACAGAAAACATATGTCTTTCACATGTGACTCATGACATTACATCAATATTTTTCTCTCATTACTGATTCTTTGGGCTTGACTGAAGAGGAATCAGAAACACAAATGTGGTCAAATGTTTGAAAGAGAAACTTGTTGTTAGTAAATCAAAGTCAAATGTCTATATTTACAGTTGTCCTACTGTAGTCCATTCTGTTGTGTCTGCCATTTTCTCTATCTTCAATTTCCTCCTTAAAGAACTTTAGTTAGATTTTGTCCCAGTGTCTTCCTGAGATTATGCCATGAGGGATTTTTGTGACTTTCAGCTTGTCATATACAGATTGACAGTTTTCTCCCAAGTCCTGCTCCTAATGACATGTGATATAGTAGACCACTTACCTTTCTGAACCTTCCTCCCTTGAATTTAGGGATCTTGCATCTTGATAACTACTTTCCCATTTCTATGCTATTGAAATATTGGAAAAGGAAGGAGTCAACATCCTAGCAAGTCAAAATGTTGCATCACTTTGCTCCTTGAATTGCTTGTGGCTTTCTATCCCTATCTAAAAGAAGCTTACCCCACCCTATGATTTTAATGCAATCTACAAATTGATGGCTTCTTCATATTAATCTCTATCCTTGACCTTTTCCTTCAGCTATCAGTTCACCACATCTCTTAAGATCTCTATTGGATATTAATATGTGCAAAAAAGAATTTACTGCTTAGCAGTCTTGTTTTTCTTGCTTTTCCTATTGCACTCAGAGACCTCTCCCTTTTTTTTCCCCACCCAGTGATATGTTTTCACAATCCTTTGAAAATATTCACCTTTTTCAGTTCCTCTAGCCTACTGCAATTCAACACTCTAAAATAGGTGGCTTATACACAATAGGTATTTATTTTTCACAGTTCTAGATTCATGAGGTCAGATCTTTGGATGCCAGAATAGCTGGTTCTGGGGAAGTTTTCTGGAGTGAAGATTGCTGCCTCCATTGTGTCAGCACATGGCAGAAAGGACAATGGAGCTGTCTCCTCCATGAGGGCACTCAGGAGAGCAGCTCCTTCATTACTCAGTCTTTTTTTTTTTTTTTTTGGTGTTTTGTTATTTATTTACCTAGTATTTCCATGGGACAGAAGAAAATGTGTTTATTAAGAATTCACTGGTATACAAATACGAATATGTTAATGCCAGGCAGTAAGGACACATAGCTAAATTATTTACCTCAAAATCATTTTTTGCTTGTTTTTTTATTTATTTATTTTAATTTTTTTATTTTATTGAAGTACAAATATCAATGAGACAGTTTTAAGATACCTTGACAAGATGGATTTGATGAAATAATACATTGCAAACTGTTTTCTTAATGTATTGGTATCATAGAAGGTGCATACATGATATCATACTTACAGACATTATTATACCGTATGTCTCTTATCAGTAAATCAAGAGAGTATAGCTGTTTATGTATCTTTGTTTTTATAGCTGAATTATATCAAAGATTCAATAATTAATACTTTCTACCATGTTATTTTCCTAGTGGCTGTCATATTACTAGAAGCGGACATCATATCCTGTACAAACAACATTAGTACAAATCTTGCCTCTCATAGAATTATGTAGAAGCATGGCCTTATCTATCCCAACTGTACTGTCCATATACACACATCATGATTCTTACTTTCTACACCCCTTCCTTTGTCTAAACCTGTCAAAGATGGGCACTCCATTGTCACTCAACTAATTTAGTGGCCTGAACTTGATGTCACAATCCAAAACATTCCAGCATTCCACAACAATAGTGAGTTATCTGAAGAAGTTATTGACCGTAGAGATTTATAGCTCAACTTATTATTATTATGGCTCCGCAGTGTATACCTCATTTTTATACTTTTCTGCTGGATGATTAAGACATAGATAGAGCAAGACCTATATAATAACGCATGTAAATTTTGTTTCTTATGAGGTCAGTGAAGTCTCCTCAGGTTTTATCTTGTAGTGCTGTACCTTATTCTGTAGATCCTTTGTCTGTGTCATCCATGTGGATGAGTCATGGCCAATGCTTCACCAGTTTGCTCTCTGTGAGAGCCCGAGAGAAAATTTTCTCTCCTTGTGACTCTCCCAAGGCACACTGTAGAACTTCGAACTCTTTCCTCTGTGGCTCCGTAATCTCCTTGTTTAGAAAATTTGGAGCTTGACTGAGTTTCATGATGTTGTAGTACAGGTTCACCTATATCCTGAGTCTTCGCTGATCTTGAAAGGCTAGGGCCAAAATGTTGACTGGCCTTGTGGCTCTTCTATTTCTTTAATTCTGATCTGTGAACTTAGGTTGGTAACCATCTAGAAGAAATGCTGATTAGTATCCTGCAGCAAATGCCATTCACTTTGCCTTATCTGACTCAATTGTTTTCAGTTGTTGTTGTACATTTCCATTTCTATTTCTTCTTTTCACTTCTTGTAGTAGGGAGACTACAATATTTACACATGTGTGTCTGGTTTTTTTCACTTATGAGTATATCAACAAGTGGCATCCACTTCAATATAAATGCTTCAAGCTTATCATTCTTAATTCATGGAAACTAAACAACACCCTACTCAGCAATCAATGGGTCATTGAAGAAATTCAACGATATCGACAATTAAATGAAAATTCAAGCACAACTTACTGGGATTTATGGGATGCGATGAAAGCAGTTCTTAGAGGGAAAATCATAGCTATGAACTCTCACATTAGGAAAACAGAACGGAACAAATTAGCACCCTAATGTTGCACCTCCGACAACTAGAAAGAAGAGCAAATGAAACCCAGAGCACAAACACGGGAAGAAATCATGAAGATTAGAGCAGAAATTAATTCAATTGAGATGAAGAAAATAGTTCAAAGAATCTACAAATCAAAAAGTTGGTTATTTGAAAAACTAAATAAAGTTGATAAGCCTGTAGGCAACCTCATCAAAAAGAGGCAAGAGAAAATTCAACTACATGCAATAAGGAATGAAAAGGTTGAAATCACCACAGACCCAGTGGAAATTTAGAAGATTATCAATAGTTACTTCGAGAATCTTTATGCTCCCAGAATAGAAGACAGAAGAAATGGACAGATTCCTCAAAGGGTACAAATTACCAAAACTGAATCAAGAAGATATAATAACTCTCAATAAGCCAATAACAGCCAACAAAATAGAAATGTAATAAAAAGCCTACCGACAAAGAAAAGTCCAGGTGCTGATGGATTCACAGCTGAATTCTACAAGAAATTTGTAGAAGATATAATCCCCACACTCCACAAACTCTTCAGCGAAGTTGAAAAGGAAATAGTCCTCCCAACATCATTTGTGGAGGCACAAATGATATAATACTGATTCCAAAACCAGGGAAAGACAGAACAAAAAAGGAAAACTACAGGCCAATCTCCCTCATGAACATAGATGCAAAAATACTCAACAAAATCCTGACAAATAGAATACAGCAAATCATCAAGAAGATCATACACCATGGCCAGGTAGGATTCACCCCAGGGATGCAAGGGTGGTTCAATATTCGAAAATCTATGAACGTAATACACTGTATTAATAGACTGAAATCTAAAATCCACATGATCATCTCAATTGATGCAGCGAAAACTTTTGACAAAGCCCAATACTCATTCATGTTGAAGGTCCTACAGAAAATTGAAATAGATGCACTCGACTTTAACTAGATAAAAGCCATCTATGACAACCCAAAAGCTCATATAATCCTAAATGGGGAAAAACTGAAATCTTTTACTCTTAAATCAGGTGCAAGACAAGAATGTCCTCTATCGCCCCTCCTATTCAATATAGTCTTGGAATCATTAGCAACAGCTATTAGAAAAGAGGGAGAAATAAAGGGAATAAGGATAGGTAAAGAAGAAGTTACCTTATTACTATTTGCAGATGACATGATACTTTATTTGGAATACCCCAAAAATTCCACCAAGAAACTAGTAGAACTGATTCGGAAATTCAGTAGCATAGCAGGATACAAAATCAATACTCAAAAGTCAATAGCATGCCTCTACAAAGATAACAAGCACACTGAAAGGGAAACTATAGAAACAATACCTTCTACATTAGCACGGCAGAAAATGAAATGCCTTGGGATTCACTTAACCAAAGAGGTCAAAGATCTTTTCACGGTAAATTACAACACCCTAAGGAAATAGATTGTAGAGGATTTCAGAAAATGGAAATATGTTCCATGCTCCTGGATAGGAAGAACCAACATTGTGAAGATGGCCATACTCCCAAAATTGCTGTATAGATTTAATGCAATCCTTATCGAACTGCCACCAACATACCTCCCAGACATAGAGAAATCATTCCTAAAATATATTTCGAACCACAAACGACCTAGAATAGCAAAGGCAATCTTGGCCAATAAAGACAAGGCAGGAAGCATCACAATTCCTGACTTGAAATTATACTACAAAGCCACTGTGATAAAATCAACATGGTATTGGCAACAAAATAGACCTGAGGATCAGTGGAATAGATTAGAAGTCGCAGAGGCATCTACAATCACACTCAGCCATCTGATCTTCAACAAAGGGGCTAAACAAGCTCACTGGAAGAAAGATAGCCTCTTTAATAAATGGTGCTGGAAAACATGGCTTCCTACATGCCGAAAACTAAAACTTGACCCAGCTCTATCACCGTGCACTAAGTCAAAGTCAAATGGATTAAAGATCTAAACATTAGGCCGGGCATGGTGGCGCATGCCTGTAATCCCAGCACTAAGGAGGCTGAGGCAGGAGGATTGTTGTGCGTTCGAGACCAGCCTGAGCTACAAAGTGAGCTTAAGGCCAGCCTGAACTGCACAGTGAGACCCTGTCTCAAAAAAGA